>JAGPOW010001543.1:58696193-58871963 GCA_030014935.1 Caiman crocodilus | reverse complement strand
GACCCCGGTGCTCTTTCCTGCCAAGGCAGGGGGTCGGACTAGATGATCTGCCCAGGTCCCTTCTGACTCTAACTACTATGATACTATGATACTATGAATTACTACTGCACAATGTCTGAACTATTAACATGATTACTTTAATTAACACAAAGAAAATGGGATGAACTAGGTTTAGTTATTTTCTAGAAAAATAAAACTTTCTCATGAGAATTAAAAATCCAGATTGCTTAAAAACTATTTGTTATATGTGCCTAATTTTACACCTATTTTCAGGTGTCTATTTTTTAATTGGTTCATAAACCTTATCATCAGGAAGCTTCTACATTTGAGGTGAGATATCGCTGTCTTCCTGAAAGTACAAACTAGTACTGAAAGTACAAATTTATGGGCTAGTTTTCATAGTTATTCTTATTGGCAGTGAATATTGACCTTGTTTTGCAATTTCTGCTATGAACTGGATCCTAAGTTTTTACTCTGAAACAATTTGGAAATTCATGACCAGTAGCAAAGCAAGGCAGTGGTACTATTCACATTAGAACAGAAGCATGATAAGAAGGCTGCTAGTAAAGCAGCAATGGATGCTTAGAGCAGAGCAGTGGCCACACATAATAATAGAAGGGTTTTTGTTTCTCCATATAAACCAGTATTATCTTGGAATTGACATCTGGTAAATACAGTGTGTTTGTGTGTGTGTGTGTGTAATGTGTGTGTATGTATGTACGTATTAAGTACAAGACAGTGACAGGGGAGCAGGAAAGCGGGGGGTCAGGCATATGTTATGGCTGTACCCGACACCAAACCTGGGTTGGGCTAGGGCTGCACTGCCAGGGCTGCCCTACTGTCAGCTCTGCATACCTGCCTCTTCCTCACTGCAGCCCTTGTGCTATGGAGCTGGGCTAGGGCCATACTTCATTTCTCAGGCTGGAGTATGGATGGAGTTTGTTCATGCCAGACCAAGTAGAAGTGGAGGGGAAAAGTTACTGGGGGGGAGACAGGGGAAGGATGATGGAGGGGAAGGCTGCAGGTCCAAGCTCAAGGAGGGGTAAGTTGGGGGGGCAGGCAGCATGGGGAAAGTTGCCTTCCCCTTTACCTACTTCCTCCCCATACGGATCTCCTACCACCTCCACACCACATGCCCCTCTAATGTCTGTCCCCCATTACTTCCCCAACACTGCCCCCTTACTTAATCCCCAACCTCCTGCTGCCTTACCGAATGGTGCCCAGGGCCTCTCCCAGTACCTGACCCCTACCACCTACAGTGGGTATACACTGAACATGATCCTCCAATAATTAAATTCTATGCATGGAAAATTATAAGAAATTTAAATGCAGGGTCATTGTGTGTGTGTGTTTAAACTTGACCTTATTTTTTTTTTTAAATCAGGAAACAAACTGAAATGGAACCTTAGTTTCCCCATCTATCTTAAGAATGTTTTGGATTCAACAATTCTTCATTTTCTCAAAAAAGCATGTTTATTTTCAAAAGATTACTTAGCAGCTCTTAACAGATTCACAGAAACAGAAATACAGGCACTTCCAATACAAGAACTCCAAACAAATGAGGGAAGGAAGGAAGGCAGAATTTTTGGACATTACCTTTTAGTATTCCAGATTCTCCCTTATCTTTTGTATTAGCCACTGTAAGCTAGAAAGTTTAGTTCTTTAACTCTGAACTGGGTGCATCAACACATGCAGTTAATGTGAAGTAATACCTTCCAGAGCAGTTTAAGTTGGAGTGAACTGCTCCTGGGTGCAGCATTTATACGTGCACCCAGCACAGCAGCAATTTGAGCCAGGGATGAGCAGGCCTCTGGTTGGCTGGGCTGACTGGGTAAAACGTATGCCCCAATCAGAATCTACACATGCATTTCAGTGCACTTAATTACTCTGTCATAAGGTAGTACTATCCTTGACAATACTATCAAACAGTGGCGTTAATCAGTTTACTCCTAGTAAAGTACACATGTAGATGCACCCACCATTTGGCAAGTCCTGTAGTGAGCACTTATAAAATATGTATTCTGGAAATGTCCTTTTATCAATGATATCTGATGGTGCCTGCAGACATGTCAGAAGGCTGCTTTGACACACTTTAATTATAGCACGTCAGAGCTCAGTTAACTGAGTCTGCTGGAGCATGCTAAATAGTGTGCTCCAGCCAGCCTTTACATCTCATGTATCAGCATCCCCACACTTCAAAAGCTTGTTTGATGAGCTTTAGTTAAAGTGCCCCAGCTGCCATTTTGAAGTATGGGAATACTGATACATGAGACTGAGGCATTTTAATTAGAGTGAGTCTCAGAGTTGCTCTAAATAAAGCACCCCCCCACACACCTCCAGAGCACATCTAAACATGCCCTGAGATAAAGAGAAGCTTATCATAGAACTATCTCCATTAAAAAACAAAACATACAAAGAACCTATTCGAAACTGCAAGATTTTATGGTTATCCAAGCTTTCCTCGCACACTGATTTTCTTCCTAACTATAAGCCCCTATGAACCAAACAGAAATTTCTAATAAAAGAAAATAAAATTCTACTATAAACATGCACAGTGTAGTATGCACAGTGTAGCAGAGAATTTACATGTAAACATACTGTTACATGAAAATCTAGTATAATAGATTTATTGTTAAATATGGCGTACTATTCCTACATTCCACATAACAGCTCCATTTCTGAAACTTAGTCCTTATCAAGTATTAGTGATTAAGTCTCCAGATAGATATCACACACAATCTGATATTTACACTGTATGATAGAACATGACAGTTTTATTAAGTTAACTTAAGATCTTGTTGCCTTTTGGTAGGTAGGGGAATATATCCCTGTAATTTACTAAAATGTAGTAAATTACTTGAACCCAAACACATAGTAAATTACTTGAACCCAAACACATAATTCCAAGAAAAATCTTCACAAATTTTCTGACTTGATATCACTGCTACTAGAATTGATATCACTAGCTAGTGACTTGATATAACTAGCAAGAATTGCTAACAGTATACTTTTCCTTGAGCATGCAGCATAGAATCATAGAATCAGAAATTAAGGACTAGAAGGGACCTCAACAGATCATCGAGTCTGACAGCCCTGCTTCCAGCAGGAATACTGCTGAGATCACATGATTTCATAGATTTCATAGACATTAGGGCTGGAAAGGACCTGAGAAGTTCATCAAGTCTAGACACCTGCCTGAGGGGCAGGAAGTCAACTGGGGTCATAGGATCCCAGCAAGATACACATCCAAATTTCTCTTGAAGGTGTTCAATGTGGATACTTGAACCACCTTCGATGGCAGGCTATTCCAGACCTTGGGGGCTCAGACAGTAAAGAAATTCTTCCTTATGTCCAGCCTGAAGCGGTCCTGCAGAAGTTTATAACCATTTGACCTTGTCATCCCTTGGAGCACTCTGGTGAACAATCATTCCCTCAGATCCTGGTGAACTTATAAAGGGTATAAGTTTACCCCTGATAAACTTATAGGTGGCCATCAGATTGCCCCTGAGCCTACGCTTTTTCAGGCTAAAGAGCCCCATAGCTCTCAGCCTATGATCATAAGGTCTGTTTTCCTGACCTCTGATCATGCGTGTGGCTCTTCTCTGGGATCTTCTCCACATCCTCTTTGAATTGTGGAGCCCAAAACTGGATGTAATATTCCAGCTGTGGTCTCACCAAGGCCGAGTACAAAGGGAGAATGATGTCCTGGGATTTACTTAGGAAGCATCTATGGATGCAAGACAGCGTTTTGTTCACTTTACTAGCAGCAGCATCACATTGAAGGCTCATGTTCATCTTGTGGTCAATCATGGCCCCCAAGTCCTGTCATTTGTAGTGCTAGCCAAGCCTATAAGCGTAGCACTGCCAAGCCTATAAGGATGCTGCATGTTTTTCCTCCCCAGGTGGAGAAACTTGCATTTTTTGGTGTTAAACAACATCAGGTTCTCATCTGCCCATTTCCTGAGCCTGTCAAGGTCAGCTTGGATCACCCTCCTGTCCTCAGGTGTGGATGCTTTACCCCAGAGTTTGGTATCATTGGTGAACTTCACCAGTTCGCTTCTGACTACAGTGTTCACATCATTAATGAAGATGTTGAACAATATAAGTCTAAGGACAGAGCCTTGGGGGGGGCCACTGGTCTGAGGGCACCATGACAATTGATTTCCGTCAACCATCAACCTCTGGGTCTGACCACAGAGCCAATTCCCCAGCCAACAGACTGTGGTGGACCTGAGGCCACAGTTGGCCAGTTTTGCCAAGAGGTAATCATGGGATACTAGATCAAAGGCTTTTTTGAAGTCAATATATATGACATCAATCTCTTTTCCCTTGTCCAGGTGATAGGTCATTTGGTTGTAGAAGGAAATGAGATTGGTCAAGCAAGACCTACCTGAGACAATTCCATGATGGGTATCCCTCAGGATATTGCTGTCAGTTAGTCTATTTAGGATGGTCCTTTGATAATCTTTTCCAAGACCTTACTCAGGGTAGAGGTCAGGCTGATGGGCCTGCAGTTTGCTGGATACACTTTCCTCCCTTTCTTGAAGACAGGCACCACATTGGTCTTTTACCAATCTTTGGGCACTTCACCAGAGTGCCAGGAGTTCGCAAAGACCTGTGCTGGAGTCTGGGCTATGATGCTAGCCAGCTCCTTGAGTACCCTGGGGTGTAGATTGTCAGGGCCGACTGGCTTGAAGGTATCCAGCCTCTCAAGTTGTTCTTTCACAAGGTCTGCATTGATGGAGGGCAGGGAATCTCCCTCACCGGGGCATCCTTGTTCCATAATGGGCATGGGTGTCCTGTTGGACTAATGAAAGACTGATACAAAGTACCCACTGAATTGGTTGGCTTTTTCCTGGGCAACGGTTGCCAGTTGTCTCGTCTGGTTTAGCAGGGGTCCAATGTTGCCCTGGCTTTTCCTCTGGCTCCCCACATATATGCAAAAGGACTTTATATTGTCCATGATACTTGTAGCTAGTTTGAGTTCAGTTGCAGCCTTGGCTTTCCTGGTTCGCTCCCTGCAGGACCAGACCAGTGCGGAATATTTCTCCTTGGAGGTGAATCCTGCCCTTCATCCTTTGTAGGCCTTTCTTTTGAGCTGCAGGATGTCCACTAGTTCCCTGCAGAGCCAAGGGGGCTACATTGCCCTTTTGCTGCCTTTCCTCTGAGACAGAATAGCCTGAGCTTGTGCATTGAGGATTGCTCCCTTGATCCTAGCAAGGTGTTTGTCCAGTCTCCTCTTGAAGGCTTCCAAGGCTGTGGACTGCACCACTTCCTTGGGAAGTCTATTCCAGATTCTGGTCACCCATACTCTAAAGAAGTTCTTTGTTATAGCCAACCTGAAACCATCTTTTAACAGCTTATGCCCATTGATCCTTGTCCTCCCCTGGGGCACGTTAGTTAACAGTTTTTCTCCCAGCTCCTTGTATTCAGTCATTACATACTTATAGCTGGCCACCAAGCCCTCACTCAGTCCTCTTTCTTCGAGGCTGAACAGTCCCAGATCCCTTAGTCTTTTCTCATAAGGTTTGTCCTCAAGGACCTTAATCAGTCTCTCTGGGGAAAACATTGACTGAACCTATAAAGAATATGAAATAACTTGAACCTAATCTGTGGACACTTCTACACATGTAGTTTAATGCACATTAGCCTATTTTAAAGCACATTAAAGAACTGGAAAAAAACGCAGTGCTACTTACTGCACATTAAAATACCTACTGCACATTAAGTATCACTTAAAAATGGTGCCCTTTAATGAATGTGTTTTAAGACAGGCTAATGTGCATTTCCCTAGTACCTCACAATGGATGCACTAGATTTACTATACAGTAACTAAAACAAGTTAATGCATGTGTAGACACACCCTGTGTTACTAAAATAAAAGAAAATCAAGAAAACATACAAGCAGATACAATAATAAACAAGATTAAAAAATGAGGAAGATGAGACTGTATTGTAAAATCACAAATACAAAATCACAAAAACACCACTGACTTCTCTCCATTTTGTATAAAGTAAAATTCAGAAGTTTAATATTAGGAAAATTATTAGAGAAAAGTAGCAGTGAAACATTTAAAGCAGGACTGTCCAAGTTGTAAATGTGGCTGCACACTAGAGCTGTGTGAAGCTTCTTGTGCTGATTTGATTTGGAGGAAGTCTGGCCCAATTTGGTGGACAAATCTTTGAATCTGAATCAAATTGGGAGACAAATAAAAAGGTCCAAATTGATTCAAAGCTCTAAAAATCAAGCTGGAGGAAGGGGGACAGCTGGAGGAAGGGGGAGAGGGCTGTGGGGGGACCCCCACCAGGACCCATCTCGTGCCTGCTCCACCAGCCCCTCTGAGTGCCCCCTGACCATTCTCCCAGCTCCATCAATGGCTTCCCAGCCCAGCCCCAGCATCCTGGCTCTTAAAAAAAAAAGCCCTGCTTTCACCAGCTTCTGCGAGGTGGGAGGGCCATCCCTGCTGTCCTCCACTGCCCTGCAGCATCGGGGGTCTCTGCTATGAGCTCCATCCCTACCTGCTCTCCTAGCCTCTGCCCCATGGTTGTCCCACCTGGCCCCAGCTCCTGATACTTTTTGTTTTAAAAAAAGCTTCGCACTGACTGGCTGCTACAGCCCCAGACTCACCAGCTTCTTCAGCAGTCATCGGGGCTTTTACGTTCTCATGGCTGAGTCTCCTGTGCAACACAGGGTAGTGGGGTACAGCAGGGATTACCCCACCCCAGCGCCTGGCATTAGCTGGTGGCTGCAGGACTTTTTTTGTTGTTGTTTTTAAGAGCTGATGTTGGAGCCAGGCAGGGCAGACATTGGGGGGGTGGGGGCTAAGAGAATAGCTAGGGACTCATGGCAGAGCCCCCACATAGCACAGAGAAGTGGGGTGTAGTGGGGATTGCCCCCCTGCCTGGCAGCAGGCTGGACGCTGGGGCCAGGTAGGGCAGCCATTGATGGGGCTGGGAGAGTGGGCAGGGGATGGGGCTTGTTTGATTCAGTGATTCAGCCAAATCAATTTGGGACAATGATTCAAATCACTGAATTGATCCCCGAGCTGAATCTGAATCGGAAGTGAATACTAGCTGCTTTGCAGAGGGCTACTGCACACCCTCAGGCTGCATGTTACATGGGCCACATGCTGTTCTGTGTGAGCCCCCCACATGCCATATAGGCCATGATGCATCATGTGAGACCCCCTTCCCTCCCGCACTGCCGTACTGCACAAGCCCTGATGCATCACACAAGCTCATGGCATGCCTTGTAGTCCTGATACATAGATGTGACACAGCACATGGGTGCCTTGCATGTGTGGCTGTGATACACAGCACAGTCCTGCTGCATAGTCCCCCCACATCCCACTTCCCACAGCTCCATATTCATGCAGATGCTGCATGGTGTCACTGGGTCCCCCTGAGCCCTCTGGTCATGAGCTCCCTCAAGGGACAGCCAGCAGAAGTTGAAGGAAGAAGGAGGAGATTGGGAATTCTGGCAGCAAGACCAAGCAAGCAAAGGAGGGAGCAACACCTGGACTAGGGGCCACAGTTTAACCCCTCAAGGGTATCATGTGGCCACAGGACAATCCCGATTTATAGTAGTTAGGCAAAGTTCTTCTGTGAATACTTCCTTTCTCTTCTATCTCTTGGCCAATACAATGTTCATCTTTCCAGAAGACTTCAGTGGGCAGTGGATCAGACCCTCAAGGAGACGGATTATGGTATTCAAAGTAATATATACCTGATCCCAACATGAAAAATAAAGGTGTATAATTGACCACCTGACAAAAAAATATCATGAAGATCTGGATTCATCCACAATATTTCTGTCTTTTATTAATTGTTTTTCTATCCATGTGCTCTTTTTATTCTATAGCTCTGTTTTAAAGTGATTCAACTCCTAAAGCCTTATTTTTTCAGTGGAAATAAAAAAGTGAATTCCTACTATTTATATGAAATATTGTAATGTATGCACATATGGCTCATCAAAATCTCTATGTTTGTTTATGTTTCCTGCTGCTTTTGAAAAGGTGCAGACTTGAAAAAAGAAAGGAGAAGGTAATTTATATGAGGGAAATACCAGAGCCAATATGAAAGGTGTCTTAGAACAGAACATTATGGATAGGATTTTTTAAAGTGATCAGTAATTTTCATTGCCCAGTTTTGGGAGGAAAGCTCGTGACATTTTTCAGAGTGTGGTGTCTCAGCACTTTCTCCCCACTATTCTTGGCCCAGAAGACAGGAATGAAACCAATAAATAGCTGCCATACTAGACTGGAAAAGAACGATCGATCCTGTTGAGCAGGGTTGGTCAATCTACATCATGCATGGCACAAGTAGCATAGGTAGCTGTTATGTATGGCATGTGTGTCCTGGGAACTCAGTAAAGGGAAGCCACTCAAGTCTCTGGCCCTTTGGAGTGGAGTGGGGGAAGAATGCTGTTGCTAGAGAAGGTGTCAGGTGTCACTGTCAAGAGTCAGATTAACCTTCCCTGGCCATGCAACCACCACAATTGTCTTTGGCAAGTGAGGCTCCAAAGCCCTTAATTTATCAGCAGCTTTGAATCTTCATTTGCCATAGACAATTGTAGTGGTTGCACAGCCAAGGAAAGGCTCATGTGGCTTTTGGCAATGAAACCCCCTCTTGCAGCAATGTTCTGGCCCCTCCATTCCACAGCTGGAGGCCTGAGCCCATCCCACTCCCTCCATTCCAGCCCTCTTGTATTCAAGTACATTTCTGGGAGGTAGGGATCAGAGCAGCATTTGGGGAGGATGTGGGGCTGAACTTGTGGCATGCTTGCTAAAAAGGTTGGCCACTGTTGCTATAGTGGTACATTCTCATTTCCCAGGATTTGCTTTCATAGTTTAATGAAAGTTGTATCCATTAATACTCATATGCTAAATGAATCTTTGAAAACTGATGGTTTTAATCTTTTAGCGGTGATAATATCTAATAAGAGAAGCCCAGGCTCAGCATTTATTCTGTTTTTTGTAAAATATTACTGCTAAGTGGCTTAAAACTTGAGAGAGAATATTATTAGTTTTCTTTACTTTCCTATGAAGGTTTTTGTTAACCAAATGCTTGACAAAAGCACTGAAAGAGCTATTCAATGTCAACAGTATTTTATTGTTGTGTATAATACTTATTTCCACAAATCTCAATTTACATAATCAAGTTATCTGTTCAATTGCACTGCTCTTGTTTTGAAGCTACATCAGATACATTTTATTCCACAATTCACCTCTTAAATGTCTATTTTTCTTTATACTTCTAATTGAAAACAAGCCATCATTTTACCTAATATTGAACTGAGCCTATTCCTCCTCCTTTCCCGGACTTAAGGAAGGACACGTTGCACCTAAAAGCTTGGCTAACATCTTTCCAAAATATAGTTATTCCAAAAAATATTACCAAAGAAACATTGCTTTCACAAAGCTCAATGGTCTCCAGAATGGGGGATTGGTAATTTGATTGCCTGTCATGTCCATTCACAGAAGAGTACTCAAGTATATGCCCAGCACTATACAAATGGGCTAGTTTACTTAAGTCAGGGTGTAACAAGGCAAGGAACAGCCGTTCCTTTGGTGCTACAAAGTTGTGAGTGCAGGGGAGATTCAGGTCAGGGACAAAGCAAGGATAATTACTTAGTAGGCACAGTTGGGGAGAGGGATGGCACCCGGGGTGAATGTTGCCTGATTAAGAGCCAGCAGCTATTAAAAACCACATCAGGGGGCTATTCTTTGCCCCCTGGGGCATGGCATGAGGAGAGTCAGCAGGGAAAGCCAGGAGTGGCAAACCCAGCACTGGAACAGATCACTGATAAGACCAGCTGACTAGGTGAAGGTAACCATGGCAACTGGCGAAGCAAAGAGGTAAGAGAGAGAGGAGATACTTACCAGATTGATCCTCAGGCAGAGACAAGATCCCACAGAGGAAGAATCCACTGATACCTGCAAAGAAAGGAAAGAGAGTGAGACTGGAGGTAAGCTTAGGGGAGTAGTTTGCATGGCAGTGGAAGGCAAATGAAGACCATGTGCTGTGAGAACAGCCAGGGTTATTGCACAAACTGCAGGGAATTCACTTATAAACCAATTTACTTTTATGAAGTTTCTGGGGTGATTTACTACATCCTCTCTCACTGGGGAATTATTTCTTATTCTTCCATCACTTCAAGGCATGGCAGGAGAGTCCCAGAGAGAGAGATTTCACTATTTACTTCCACATGGCCACACAAGGGAATTAAAGCCAGGTTTTAGAAGTGCCTTGTGCTATGGCGCATACTTTTGTATAAATGGCAAAATGCATCTCAGCACTGAGAAAATGGCAGTGGCATGCTTTTAAACTAAACCACATCAAAGGTGTTTTAGTTCAAAAGTGTACTGCTGACATTTTCTGCATTTTCTTCATGCTGACATATATTTCACCACTTATACAAATGAATGTGACACAGCACTGGGCACGACACCCTCCCCCACACCGAACATACCCACAAACCTCCCACTCACCCTCCCACTCACACTCTCTCACAATATACAAGAGTAAGACTTCATTTTAAGCTATTAGGCTATCACCTCTATGTACACTACACAAACACATGTAAATTGGACAAAAATATTTTTGGTGACAAAGGTCATGGGTTAGGAGATGGGACTTCTGGTCCCAAGATGGTGACCAGGATGGTGATCATGGGGCGGGGCTACCCATGCAGCCTTCAGTGGCTTGCCAAAACTCAGAAAGCAGCTCTCCACCCAAAATAATTCTCTGCCCCTGCTGTAGACACACCCTCAGAGTGCCAAATATCCTACTCCTTTCTCATATGAATTTTGGTACAAATCAGCAGACAAAGCTAAAATTCTTTCTTGATATTGTCAACAGCTAGGATTTGTTATTGCCTTACTAGGTAATTTATATCCATAAAGACTGATAAGAACCAATCCCGGTGTGTATAATTAGGATCTTCATATATGTCAGCAGCAGTTCCATGTAGTAGACTGAAGTATATAGTGATTTGGTAAGTATTAGGGGTGTGTGAAGCGAGCCCTATTCGATTCAGATTCAGCCCAAATCAGGGACAGTGATTCAATTTGTTGATTTGGATTACTGTCTTGACTTGATTTGGCAAAATCCAAATCTGAAGATGTAGATACAGCTTTAAATGTTTTTTCTATATACCTTGAGGTACCAGCATGGCTTGTGAATGCTGCAATGCTTGGGAGCATGGAGTGTCCCACAGGAGTACAGGGGGGGCCATCCACGTGCTCAGTGGCGAACCCAGAAGTGGATTGAAAGTAGACAGGGAGCATGCAGGGAGACCCCCCCTCCCGGGTCAGTGATCAGCCACAGGGTGTCCTGGGTGCCTCCCCAGACCCAGAAGACACCAGTCACTAAGCCGGGGCAGTGCAGGGGGGAGTTTCACTGTGGTCTCCAAAGGACTTGGAAGTGGACTGGAAGTGCTTCTGGTCTATTTCTGGGTCTGCTGCCGAGCACTCTGGGGAGCTCCCTGTACTTCTGTGGAACACTCCATGTGCCCCAGCATCACAGCACTCATGAACCACCTGGTACCTAGAAGTATGTAGAAAAAATATTTCAAGCTGTGTCTATGTCCAAACCTCTGACTCTTTTTGAATCTCTCTGAATCTATTTGGAGGGTTCTGATTCAATTAGGAGAGATTAAAGGGACTTCTGATTTGATTTGGATTTGGAGATTTGACCACCAAATCAGGCTGAAACACCACTGAATCGAATCACGGACCAAAGCTTCGTATAGCCCAAGTAAGTATCAACTGCCTGAATGTGAAATTATATTATACAGTTTTCATGTTTCTGCTACCTCAGTCAAATTTATTTTAGTAAGAGTTGGATCAGCCTGTCAATAAGATCATGACAGAATTATGTTCTATTTTATTTTTATTTATTGCTTTTATTTTATAAAATTGATCAATACAAAGTTCTCATCACCTGGCTCTTCCTATCTGACTTTCACATTTACAATATCAATGCACAACAGAAAATCCTTCAGTAGCCTTTGTATTGCAATCAAAATTAATAAACTAAATAATCATTTAATATCAAATATTAAAATATTGCCATTTACCAAATTAGTATTTTAGATTTCCAAGATTCCATACTGGAATTTGCAAGAGTAATGAGGAAAACACGTTTGTATGGGCACAAAACTAAATTATTCAGATGCTCAAGTATAAATGCTGAATAATTTAAGTTTGCGTCCTTCCTGTATATATGTGCTTATATTGGTGACTTAATTCTTCTTTGGTAGGATATATTACTTGTTTTGCACAATTTCTTTTTAGACATCCATTATTTATGTTTGGAAACCTAGAATATATATATATTTTATACATCTTGGGTAGTTTATTATGTTATCGTGCTTGGTTACCTGCTCTTGCCATATTTGCTGCCCTTCTTACCTGAAGTGGTGCCACAATATATCTTGGCTGTTACTCCCTCTGTTACCCCCACCTTACGAATGGGTTCAGGGTGCGGGATGTGTGGCTCTTGCTGCTACATGCCCTGGGAGAGCTGCGGGCTGGGGGGCTGCACCAGGCTCTTTCTGGGGAGCATGTGCCCCCAGATCTGCATGTGGGACAGCAATAGGCTGCCACTGCAGTGCCACAGGGCCACTGGCAGGCAGGTTGGGAGGGGCTATGGTGAATTTTGGGGTGGCAGCCCCCCTCCCAGTATTGCCACCACCTGAATTTACCATAGCCTCCCCAACCTGCCTGTTGAGAGCCCAGTGGCTCTAGCCTGCAGTGGCAATCTGCTGTCATCCCATGCATAGATCCATGGGCATGAGCGCCTAGGAAGGACTCAGCACATCCCCCCTGCCTGCAGTCCTCCTGTGGGGCATATATCAGCAAGAGCCATGTCCCTCCAATCCTGTGCCCCATGCCCACTAGCAGTTCCTGTCACTTTGCTGCCTGCTACAGCCCCAGGAACAGTTGATGGGCTCTGCCGCACCCCTCCCCTCACCCCTTCCCTAGTCCCAGCCTTCCTTCCCACCCTCATTGCAGTGGGAACATATCCTGGTCTGTTCTATTGTAAACTGAGTTTGCTTTTTGCGAATTCAATTTATGCGCCATTCTCCAGGAATGCATGTACCGCATAAAGTGAGGGAAACCTTTGGGGAGGATTTTGGGGGGGTGTCTATAGACAGATCTATAAAGATATAGATATATATCCAAAATTCAACCTGACTTTATTTAACTAGTTGTGTTCAACTAAGCCAGCACTTCTTCAACTGTCTTTTGGCCACCAAGTTTGTCTAAGAGGGAAGCCATACAAGAAAACATGCACATACTACTTTTTCACCAATAATAAAATCCTAAGTTTCTTCAGGATTTGGTAAATATTTGCAAAGACAACATTGCTAGCCTTTTGTTTTGAAATAATAGTTTAAATTTCTTACTTTCCACTGGAAAAAAAAATGATAATGTATGTTCACATGGTTAAAAAAGTTAAAATAAAGAAAAAACAGGTAATTATCTAGGCATTTTTATAACATTGGTTTAGGCCTGGCATCGGATATGCAATGTTTAGCATCACCTATTGTAGCATTTATATCAAAGATGAAGTTAGAAGACAGAGTTAGTGTTTTTAGTTTGAGACTAACTAACTAGTATCTGTTGAGAGTCAGGATTTCTGAGCTCCATTTCATTTTTCTATGGATTTATTGTGTTGTTTAGGTAAAGAAAAAAAAATATCTGTGTCCCAGGCTTAGAATCTATAAAATGGGGACAACAAAGACTTGTGATGATCCATAAGTTTATCATGTTTTCAAATGTATTGACTCGGTAAGACTTGTCTATTTCCTAAGTGTGTTCTGAGATTTAAGTAACTTTTATAACAAGATTATACTTCCTCACATAAAAGATAATGAAGATTGTGAAGATTGTAAATGTGGAAAATGGTGATTAAACCCACAAATCATATCTTGCTCAAAACTGTCTGTATCAGTGCATGCATAAAAAGAGAAGGATGGAGGGTACTAAAAACATGTGAAGAATTTACCAAAACGTTGAGCTCTTTTAATAGCTGAATGACTATTCAATGCTGATATTTTAGAAAGTGTCCAAGAAGCTAAATTTACCAAACTTAAATTAGTTTATTGATTGTGGCAATTCAGATGTTAATTTATTGTTAACATAAAATATATTATACAAATCTTTGGTGTGTTGCAGTGCTGCAATAATTCAAAAAGAGCATCCACAACATACCTATCCAGCATCCCCAATTTTTATAGCTCACTTGATTACAGCAAATAGACCAATAGGATATTTCATAGCTCAGACCTCACTGACAAGGTTCTTCCAGCATTCTTTTTTTTGAACAAAGCATTCTAAATTTTAACAAATTTCAAACACACATCTTGAAGCATCCAAGTCCTGATGTGGTAGTTACCAAACATTAATACACTCACTCATGACTAATATATGAACCTTACTAAACATGTCTCTAGATAGTTTTGAAGCCTGATACTATGGGCAAGTGAACAAATTTTACTAAACTAGAAGTGGGTGGAAGAAGGGAGGAAGGATGGGAAAATTATGGGGTGTCATAATACCATAATACTTGTTTGGAATGTCTGTTCCTATCTTGCAGTAAATGGAAGCTAAACTAGGATAGCTCATCTTTGTTGCCTTTAGGAATAAGTTGTTTCACTTTATCTTCGCTTCACTATGGAACAGTTGATGTGCAGTAAGTTTGGCCTGCCTTTTAAAGTATAATTTGTCTGTCTTTCTACACCCTAAGGCAGTGTGGTTCTCAACATTTTTAGACGCAAGGCACCCCTTGATAAGACTCAAACCCCTTTTGATAGGCTTAAGGCAGCCCACAAAAGATGGCAAGTCTTAGCTTTCACTTGTTTTTTGACTACAGAAAAATAATAGTGCAATTTTTCTGTTGTAAATAATTCAGAAGACCACAACAGGTCAGAATGGTTTTGACAATATGGAGTCCTATTTGAAATCTCTGTGTTTGTCTTATAAAGCATATTTGTCCACCTAATAATACTAACATCATGGTACCCCCACAACACCCTTGAAAGCATCTCAAGCTTTCCAGGGGGGGCCATGCACCCTGAGTGAAAATCACTGTCCTAAGACTGTACAAGGTTCAACTAAAACTTTTTAACATAAGCCCTCAAGCATCTTGGTAATTTTATTCATTGCTTCATATAAACACAGGAAAAAACACTAATACTAATAAATATAAAGTTACCTATAAATACATAAGTGCATGCTATCAATTAGTGGAAAGTTTTATAAGCATAAAAGATGTGCATCATAAATAGAGTAGCAATCCCAAACTTGTCACTTTGATTGTTAAATCGGGCTGTCATTTTTTTCAGCCAGCAGAAGGAGAAAGACAGGCATTCATATGAAACCTCAAAAAGGTTTAAACATGTCTCTCAAAAGCATGTTTAAGCAACAATATGAGATAATATCAAAAGGATTAAAATTAATTGAACCATTATTAAAGTCATAAAACAACCTCTATCTGCATATTGGAAATAAGTACTTTTGTGTTATTATCATTTAAGCATTGTTTTAGAGCCTGAACAGCTGCGTGCATATCAGTGCTCATCTGAATAAGATTAGCATCTTTCCAATTCAATAAAATCTAAGTTTAAAGTTAGTCAGTTAATCAAACATGGGTATAAACTGTTTAATGTCTTGCTGTGGTTGACTCTTCTTTGTGTAACCGAGTCAATACAAAAACAAATCAATATAGGTTTAATTATCTTTTGATTATGCTACACTCCTGTGAAGGGAAACAAACATTTTGAATAAAGATGTCACAGATAAGGTCATTATATAGAAACTTTTTTCTTATACTGGAATACTGTTTTCTCATATTGTAGCTTACTTTTACTGCTAGTAAGTCCCCTTGTTAAACTGTACAGACAAATGACAGTGGCAGCCAGAGGAACTGTATTGTAGACAGTGCCACATTTTGACCACAGACAATTGTTCCTATAATGAAGGCTCATACCTGCACATGTATTGATGCCCCCTTACGGAGGAATAGGCCTCATTTGGTGGTTTCCAGGTTCCTGTTGCTGCATGAAATAGCAGTAGCTGTGATAATTCTAGGTGACTCACCTTCTTTTAGATAAGCTACTAGGTGGACAGCAGCCATTTTATTAAAAATAGCAGTATCAGGTCCTGCATTGCTAAGAATATCAGAAAGGAAATATACATGGAGCACAAGACTGAACAGGAGTGTTTGGAATTACATATGCCTCAATTAGAATACAGTGGCATTGATCTCAGCTTATAAAATATACTAAAAGTGATTTGTGTGTATTCAATAAGAAAAAGAAACAACTCTGGCAACAGGAACTGAAATTTAGGGCTCCTCCCCACCTCCGACCTCAAAGAATGTCCTTTTACTTTGTCTCCCTCTGGCCCCACCATTCTTACATTCTTGACAGTCCAATAGTACATTGATTCATAGATGCTAGGGTCGGAAGGGACCTCAACAGATCATTGGGTCTGACCCCCTGCCTAGACAGGAAAGAGTACTGGCGTTAGATAACCCCAGCCAGATGCCTATCCAGCCTTCTCTTAAAGACCCCCAAGGTAGGGGAAAGCACCACCTCCCTTGGAAGCCCATTCCAAATTTTGGCCACCTTCATGTTCATGTTCAGCTTTGCCTATTCTGATGTCCTAGATTAGTGATGCTCAAATTTCTGGCCCTATGGGCCAGGCAAGTGATGCAGGGCCCATCTGGAAGCTAGATCAGGCCCTAGGGCCTGGCATCTTCCCCTCCCACTGCCTGCATGCCAGGAGTGGGTACCAGTGAGCCTGCATCACTGCCCTCCCCCTTGTGCCAGGATTGGGTGCTGGGGCCCAGCACCACACTCACCTGGCCTTGTAGGCTGAAATCAGGCATCAGATCCAGTACGCTGGGCCTGGAACTCCTCAGGGATCCAGTGATTTTGCAGCAGGAGAGAGGTGGCAGCTCTCCTTGTTGGCCAGATTTCCACACCTGTAGGCAGCCCAGAAGACTGGATGACAGTGACATGGGCTGAATTTGGCCTAGATCATTTATGCTCCAGGGTACAGTCCCGCTTTATCACCATTCTGTATACATGGCCTGCACGAATTGTTCCTTCTTTGCAAGTTGATACTTTTTTTGGGTAGAATATATAAATCAATCAATCAATCCAGCCAAATGCATTGTTTCACTAGGTCCAAACTACCAATCAATCCAAATTGTGTTCTCCTTTATGTTCCTTCCTAGTTGCTATGTCTCTAAAAGTCCTGTCAGCTGTACAATTTATTTGTGATTTTATATATTTATCTCCACATTTTTGACAAAATCATTCCCTAACGTCAGATGTAACACTTACCCATGCAGAATCCCTCTGGAGTGATTAGCTTAGCAGCCTCATTCCTTCCACCCTTTGGCTGGCTCTTGCAGCTGCTGCTGGCTCCAGTTTATTCCTTGCAGCCACCTATTAAGAGTTCTCAGGAAGGGAGCTGCTGCTGCCATGACAGGCAGCAGGAAGGTGACTGGATGGGTAGTAGGTTTCCCCATTCAAAGTATCCCATAGTCTGGTAATGAACACACTTTCCTGAAGTGAGTTTGAATACCTTTAGGTTATGAAGATTCTAATACCCAGTTTTCCTGCTTCCTGAGTGAGACCCATAACTACAAAGCCATTGTGAAAAAGGTAGGTACTGCAAGCATCATAGGCTATGTTTTTAAGTGAGACTGATGATCATGGCTAATGCTCTTTTCTTTGGATTCAAATGGTGTTAGCTTGAGTTAGGTATGTCCAGAACATCTAATGTTCACATTGGTAGCTGTTATCAATATTTGATAATGTCAGTAAAACTTCTTTCCAGAAAAGTGCCTCTAAGAACGGGGGAAAAAAAAGATCAACTGAAACATACATGCTTTCAAGTAATGGAACTTGCAATGAAAGGAGTGGCAGTTTAGTTTTAATCTGAAAGTTACAAATAAACTGCAGGCCTGTAAACTAAACGTTATAAATATCCATTGTACTTTGTAAACTCTGATGAAAAGCAGCTTCTGTAACGAGTCACAGTAGCAAGTAAGACCCATTAGCACATTTTTGATTTGCTGTCTCCATGCAATTGTGTTTAATTTATGACAGTCAAGCAATGACACTGTTGAACCATGATGCTTTACACCTCAATTATGTAGAAATTCATTTAAAAATAAACTGAAAGCAAGTCAAACTCAGTTCACAAAACAAGGGGACAAGTAAACTGAATACAGGAAGAGAGAGATGTTGCAACAATTTATTTGGTAGTGATTGTGCAGTGCTCTGTAAAATAATCATGTTAACCAGAACTCTGGTCTTCCTGCCTCATAAAAATTTCCCTAATAGTCTGTCAGGCAGCCCTGAGTCAAAGGTACCAGTAACAGAGAAAGTAGAAACGAAGAATCAACCATCAAATGTTTTACATGATAAAAAACATATTTAAGAGATGGACAAAATTGCTACAATTTCACACTTTGGACATATGTTTGGAATAAAACAACATACTGAAGTCACTTCAGCAGAACACTGAAAAAAACAGCCAGTATGTCCCTGAAGCTAGTTCCCTGTGGATCCACATTTGTACCTTTTCCAGGATTTGAACCTTCAGTATCTGATGCAGGAAAGAGGTAAACTGTGACATGATTTTACCATTGACAACTAACAATTCTGAGATAATTTCTTTGTCAAAATTGGGAAGGGTTAAAACTATAAAACTGATACTTTACTTATTTTTTTCATACAGGTCACAACAACAAAATAATTTCTTAGTTAATGGATACTCAGTTTAAGGTTTTTTTTTGTTTCTAGAATGCTAATATAGCAACTATGGCTCCATATTTAACAAGGGTGTTATTGCTTAAGGATTTCTTAAGGATTACATTTACCAGTATGATAATGTTGACTGTCCTTAATATTAGGTGTCTGTTATGAGCATTATATTTATAAGCTTAGGCAAGGATTTCAAGGAACCAAAGGAAAATTGTATACCTAGGTTGTTCTGAAATTTAGTGGGTGACATGCCACAAACTCATTTAAATGCCTTTGAAAATCCTAGCTGCCATAAGAAACAGTAAACATTCCTTGTGTAACTTATAAAATCTGTTTAAGCCAAAAGTTTTTATATACTATAACTCTCCTTTGTTAAAATGAGGTTTGATCTGACAGATTATGCATGCTTTTTAAACTATTATATGTCTCTCATTTATAAGACAGGTCATTGCAATGTCAGACCTGTATATTTTTAAATTATGTGCAAATTTACACTTTCATCAGTTAAACCCATCTAATTCCTCCTATCCTTTGTGAAAGAAATTGCTTTATAATTGTACCAGTCTGGCATTTCTCCATAGTTGAATGAAAAGACTATTTTTGTGTCACAGAATCAGTTCTTTCCTTTCTTATGAAGCCTTTAGATTGTGCTGCAGGCATTGCAGATGGTTCTAACAAGCACACTGATGTCACCAGTCAGGGGAATAATTCCATCTAATGAAAGAAGAGTGGGGCTAACAGGTTTCTAGCAGCAATGAGCCAGCAAAATGATTGTGTTGTAAGTAAACAGAAGATAAGTACACTCAATGACAGTTGATTTTGCACACTGTACATTAGCAACAATAAAAGTCACTTCTATAAATTGTACCATAATAAAATATATAATATATACTATTCAATGATCAACAAACATTTAGTGAAGCCCATTCTGGACTGTAGAGTCAGAATGTATGGAATATCTAAACCAGATTGATGTTAACACTTTTTCTCTTTCAAAGACATTTGAGACACTTTGGTTGATATATTCAGACCCCAGTCTTTATCCCACTTGGCTCCAAAATGATTTTTTTGGTTTGATTTATCCAAAAAATAAATCAAACCAACAATCCTGATGGTTTTTTCCACTTAATCCCTCACTTACCTTTTTATTATAATATGATTTTCCATGTAGATAGGCAGATTTTCTATCTATATGAACACCTGCAATACCCTTTGTTTGGACAATCTCCATGACAATGTTTCTCAGATTGTGTAACTGTTCATTTTGTGAACCAGCTGGCATGATGGTAGGAACTAAAAAGGAAGGGACATATTCGCATTTACAGACTAAATGATAAATGTCATAAATTGAACCTGAACTAAATACTAAATTAAAAAAAATACTATGAAATAATATTACATTTGAGACATTATTAACATAACAAATGGGAATGATACAGTTGTATAACTGTTATCTATCTTGTTCCTGCACCATATAGAGCAAGAGTTATGACACATTATCTCTAATCAGATTCTCACTGTGTTGTTCAATAAAGATTTCTTTAGAGGAATATGTAACTAAAGTTGTCACATTAATATTTATATGTATTCACATACCATATCTCAGAGTGTGCTTGCTTATTAGTGATTTTGAAATAAATAATCATGGAGGTCTGCAAATGAACTGAAACATTAATATCCCTCTTTCACAGTCAAAAGCTTAAGTCACTGCCAAATTGAAACAAAGAGTGGGGTGTGGACTTATCAGCCAGTGTTTCAAATGCCTTTGAAAGAGTGGAAGATAGAACATTAATCAATCAAGATATTCTTCCTATTGTAAGAGATGAAAGAGGCATAAAGTCAAAAGTGGATGAAAAAATCAGTGAAACCAATCTATAGGTAAAACTTATGGAATAAGGGGAGCAGGTAGCCATGTAAGAAGACTTACAGAAGGTTGCAGAAATGTGTAGAGCACTGACATGTATGTGTGGGGGGGGAGGGGCAGGGGGAATCCATTACATGTAGCATGGACTTGAAAAGAGATTAAAATAGAAGAAGAAAACAGGCCTTTTCAACTGGCTAAGAAAAGATGTCATAGGGTAGTGGGCTGAAGTAGTTGAGAAAAGTGATATCTAAAGAATAGACCAGGATTTTAACAATAGTGATGCACAAAGAAGGAAGTGATTTGTAGATATATTGTTAAGGAGCCACACAATTTCCAGAGTTGAAATGAGCTTTGGTGCCAAAGCGATTGATGAAATTGTTGACAGTGACAAAGGAGGAGTTCTATGAGGAAGACAAGAGTTTTTAACCAATTTTGGTTTTGAAAACCTTTAGTTAGAGGTGATGACAAGACATCAGAAAAAGAGAGAGACCTGGAGACACTGATCTGACATATTATGAAGGATCAAGAATGAAAAGGTAGGTTTGGGAGCTGTCAAGGTACGTAGATGTGTAATAGCTGAGACAGTGGAAAGAATGAGTTCATCCTGCAAATGAAGTGAGACACACATAAGAGCAGAATGAAGTGGCAAAGATGTCTCCAAAATAAAATGTGAAAGGAGCAGTTAATAAGAAAGAGGATGTAACAGAGAACCCCAACCTTGTTAGCGGCTGTCCAAGGGAGAGCAGGACTTTTGTAGTCATCAGAGACCAGCAATGACAGAAGCCAGCCCCAACAAGAAGAGAGATCCTGAGGCTGGGGCCTGTTAAGAACCCTGGAAGGGTGCAGGGCAGAAACAACCAGAGCTCACTAGATCAAGTAGAGGCAGTTGAGCTAAGCTGCTGCACACAAGGTCAGGATGATTATCAAGCACAGGTGAAACCCCTGTGCCTGGCTGACAGGAAGAGATAGAGCTCTGGAGCACATCAAAACAGGGCCTACACACTATCAAGGTATTCTGACCCTGCAGGCAGTAGGAAATAGATCTCCTGAAGGAGAAGGCTTTGGGAGGTGGACTGGCTAATGCCTAAGTGGTCTTCTATAACTGCAAGGAGAATGCTAAGCCCTAATATCTATGAAATCTTTGAAACTTAGGGCATCTGATGAGTTGAGGAATCAAGTGGGTTAACGTTTAAGTGGTTTGCTTGTGTTTATGGTTTGACAATGCTTAATACCAGAGGACCAGGTCATTCCTACAGCAGTAGAGGAGACTACAGGCAGGGTGCCTTCAGGACACTCTCTGTTACTGGGGCTGAGGCCCAGGATGCCAGGACCTGAGGTGGTGGGCCATAGCTGAAGAGTCTCTGCCAGATAAAAAGGATTGAGTATGAGCAGGTGGAAGCACAGACAAGGGTCTTGGGGCCCAAGGTGCCCTGTGTTGATTTAGACATAGAGATTTGTTATGAAGGGACCACTGAGTTATCTATGAGGCAGAGGCATGACTACGGGAGTGGCTGGAGGTCATGATTCTAGTCCCTAAAGTGTCCAAGGCCCTTTTAAAGAAAGAGTTCACCTATGGTGTGAGAGGAGAAAGGTAACAGACACCAAGTAGGCCACTCCAGCTTCTATAAGCAGCCTCCCCTTTTACAGAGTTACAGCAAGTCATAGCAGGTGAAGAAGAGGAGGCAATGGAAGTTGGGGAATACTGACAAGCCACTTTGGCTATTAGAGGTGCCAGACTCCTGGGAGGACAAAATACTTGAGCCTGTCACAGAGGAAAATGAAAGATCACAGGAACACGTAACGGCGAAAATATGAAGGAGGGAATGACAGAGACTCAGATATATGGACAGTGTAAATTAAAGACCGGAAGCAAGTCACAGGGGCATGAATATATCATGTACTCAAGGATTAGTAGAAAATCAGTAGTTTAAAAGGCAGGTATAAAATGGAGTAATTTTAAGATAGTGGAAATTAATGTCCATTTAAAATGTAGGTGCAAAAGGAGCTGGAAGAGACACAAGCTGAGCATGGAGAAATACACGAGAAAGGGGTGATGATGTTGGAGCAGAGGCAGATACGATGCGGGGGCTATATGGTAAGACTGGAGCAGGAATCAGAAGAATAAATCAGAGCAAGTGGAAAAGTGAAGGCTTGATAAACCTCAGCTTTAGTTTTGAAGAAAAGTACAAAATTTTGGACAGAAAAGATAGAGGGCAGAAAAAAAGAGGATAATCAGAGTCAAATACTTGTAAAGAATTAGAAACATGGAAAATGATGAGTTAAGTAGTAAAACTGTTTTTCAAGGACAGAGTAGAGTTAAGAAAAATATGTATTGAAACAAGTCCCAAAGTATGTAGTTCCTTCCCTAACCTCTCCCAATACTGTCAGTGCAGGACACTAGGGTGTGCAGCAATGTCAGTATAAAAGGGTAGCTTGAGTTGTGTGCATATATATATTTAAATATATGTGAATGCGTATGTGTGTATGCATGTGTAACACACACACCACACACACTTTGGTTTATAAGGCTAGTCTACCCTGCATTCTACCTGACATCAGACTAAAATGGGTAACTACACAAAGGAAAGACAATGTGAGAGGAGAAGGGTATTAAATGCTGAGCAGGCGGTAGAATTTCAGAGAGACAGCATGAAATCAACCAAATAAGCATAAGGGATTTGAATTTTACTGCAGCCCTTAAGTTTAATGGACAGAGAGAGAGCAGAGATGAAATATGTGTTAAGAATGGTCAGTGGTGAAAGACAGGTAGCACTTAAAGGCCCCCAGAAGGCAATTTTTTCTGTTGAGCTGCAAGGCTTGTGACACAACAACAACAAAAGCACGATGGCAGCCACACATTCAAAGCTCCCTCTCCAGACAGAGAGGTGTCAGAGGGGTGCTCCTTAGTTTCACTCCACCCCTATGGAGGCCTGTTGTTGAGATGGACAGGATCACAGATTAGCCTGTGATTCATTAAATTTCCTGGCATGTCTGAAGCCTGGGATTCCAATGACACTGCTGGGAGCTCAAGGCTTTGATGTGCTTCCTAGGCTGAGAGTGTCAATTAGCTGGTCAGTGCTGGCCACGTGTACCATATAACGAATGAGGGGAACTGGCCACGAAGTTATTATACATATTGTGTGTGGGAGCATCTACATGATATGTTAAATGCACAGTAGACTAACTATATGGTACATTAACATGGCATACAAAAATCATGTTAACAAGCTAATGAGCAGTAGAATTAGCTACTGCACATTAGCATCACCAAAAAGCACATGCCAGCACTACTGTGCAATTATTACAAGTACTAAACTTAATGCACCATAATTACAGTACATTAATGAATGTGTAGATGTGTTCTGTAATAACTTTTTTGCTTATTCCCTATTTTATTGCACTTTAATTACATGTACGTGTAGTGGAGTTACTGCTTATGACTTGATTAACTAATGAATTATGTCTTAAGTGTAACATCTACCAAGGCTTAAATCTCACTGCATTGCCATAGAGTAGCTACAATTATAGCTTTAAGTAGTCAGAAGGAAACCTCAAAGAATAGAGTCAAAAATAGCTACTCTGTTTCACAGTTCCACATATGGAGTATATTGGGAGGTAGTCAGTAGAACTAGAGACAAAAATGTGTGCCCAAAACTTTAATTATCTAGAAAGCCACAGCAAACTGATACAAAATCAGAGCAGTATCACCTGACAGTCTGAAACTAGGGCTGAGGAGCAGCAGTAGCTAGGAATAAAGTGAAATAGAACTAAACTATGCTAACTATTTATGTCAGATTCATCGTAAGTGCTATTATTATTATTATTATTTCAGGATTTTTTAGGAACTCATCAATGACTTACTCTGGTGCCTTGGCAACAACTGTATCTAATATATTAAACTTCACTACCACAGTGTCAGGGACAGGATCAATAAATAAAAACAGTAGTTTTGAATGGTCCAGAACCTAGTCTCTTAGTCAAATAGCAGGGTATCCATTTTGGCTTTGGAAGGTTAGCAGGGAAAAGAAATAGGTTACAGTGATATGGAGGAGTAGAGGCTTTTATGTGCTTGCAGTTCCTTTGAAGAACCAATCTCTTGGTGGTCTTCCAGAGCAGAACACCTAGTCTTCTAAATTGTGAACAGAGGTACTATTTTTAGAAGATGCATATATAATATTACTGTGTATATGCACGCATGCATGCATACAGAGATAGAGAACTCAGGAGTTTTGCTTATGATTTCTGGTTGTTTTCTAGCCATACTGATAGTGACCTAAATTTGTTCCCATAAAATCTGGTGTAAAATAAGTTTGAACTGAGTCCTTTAATAGGCATTTATTTACATCACAAAACCAATTGACATTAATGTTAGCTGGTATAATTATTATTTTCACCTGAAAAAAAAAACCCAAAACAGGAACTGAATGGGTGTGGAGGTCAAGAATGTGAAGATGAACACATTTAAGAGGAAGCCATTTGGTGTCTGCATTCAAATTCTCAAGACAGTCTGCGTGTTGCATTTGCTCTACAGCTCCCATTGTTACACCTACTCTGTGGAAAGTTACAAGATCTGCCACTAAAGTCATTAAAGCAAGCCTATTTTCATATGCAGAAGATTCACTCTGAAAAACAAAAAGGTTGATAGGGTAATTTGAAACATATATTTTAACAGAAAAATGTGGTAACATGAAAAATATTCTCCTATAAATAATTTAAAAATAATTTTAGTTTACATTTTTGGAATATGTTTCATACTTGGCAACTTGAAAAATTGAAACCTTGGGTATTTTAAAACAGGAAAGATTTTAATCTTCTAAAACATGCATTTGCAAAAGTAGTCAAATGAATTTTATTTGCAGGCCATTAAATAAATCTCCTTAGTTTTCTTTTTCCTATAATTTACCTTCTTTCAGTAAAGAATTAAAATTTAAATTACTAAGGGTTAGAGACAATTGTTACAGAATATATAGCTTATTCCTGTAGTGTCATAGGAAAGTAAGGCTGGAAGGGACATCACAAGGTCATCTAATTTTGACTAAACCACCCTAGCCAAGCAGCTGCCTAACCTGTTCTTGGATATTTCCAAGGATGAAGATTCCATATTTTCACTGCCTGCTGCAGTTTGAGGCCATTGCTCCCAGTTCTTACCCTTACAACCACAGAAAAAAATGCACTTCTCTATCCTCTCTGTAACTGCCCTATAGGTATTTGAAGACTGTTAATAAATCCCCCTCAGTCTTCTCTTCTTCTCATTCTTTCAGCATTTCTTGGGAAGTTCACCTTTCATGTCCCTGATTATTTTTGTTGCTCGGTGCTGGACACTTTCCATACTGTCCACATCCTTTTTGAAGTGTAGGGCTCAAACTGGACATAGTATTTCAGGTTTGGAGGCCTCACCAGTGCTGAACAGAGAGACAGAATCACTTCCCTTGCTTTGTATGTGACACTCCTTTCAATACCACCCAATCTACTATTGGCTTTTTCTTTCAACAAGAGCACACCATTGGCTCATACTTAGCTTCTAGTCTACTGTGCCCCCCAGGTTCTTCTCTGCAGTACTGCAACTTAGCCAATCAGTCCCCAGTCCATATTTGTGCATGCAATTATTCTGTCCCAAGTGCAGAATTCTGCCCTTGTCCTTGTTGAATCTCATCCGATTAACTATGGACCATTTTTTTCCCCAGCTCTACCTTCTAGAGTATCTGCGACTTGGGGTAATCCACAAATGTGCTAAGTATACACTAAATGTAATTATCTAAATCAATAATGATATTGGCTAGTATTTGACCCAGAAGAGAATCCTAGAGACCCCAACTGATACCGTCTCCCAGCTAGACATTGAGCCATTGATGATTACTCATTCAACACAGTGCTCCAACCAGTTATGTATTTGTGTTACAGTACATTCATCTAGTCTGTATTTTCTTACCTTGTTAATTAAAATGTGAGAGACAGTTTCAGATGCCTTTCTAAAGTCAAGATATAACACATTCACTACTCTTTTTCCATCCACAGAGCCTGTCACTTTATTATAGAAAAAAACAGGTTAGTTTAACATGGCTTTCTGTTGGTAAATGCATCCTGGCTGTCCCTGATAACTAAGGTGACCATACATTCTGGTCTGGCTGGAACAGTCCCAGATTTTGGAGGCCAGTCCTGTCTGGCTGATGAAAATTAAAATGAGCATCCTGAGTTTGGGGCATGGGGTGGGCAGGTAGAGTTGCATTAGTTGTCAAATAGGAAGCATTAAGAGACAGAAAAACTGCCCTAAAATATGTTAGCTTGATTAGTGAAATGACCATTAAAAGGGGAGACCAGCTGTTATTGTTAATACCTGTGAAATAAAGAACAATGGGTCAATAATGGGCTATTGACATGCTTAACTGCCTGAATAGTAACATCATCCCGCCTCTGCCTCCAGCCGTGCCACTGACTGGAGAGGCAGTGATGGGGAGTGGGGAGGATGACATGATGTAAGTGTCCAAAATGTTAAATTGGCTGATATGGTCACCCTACTGATACCCTTGTTCCTCTCTAGTGCTTCACAATAGATTTCCTAAAGACATGCTCCATGATCTTTCTAGGTATCAAGATCAGAATGGCTGGTCTGTAATTCTCTCTTCCTTTTTCTTAAACATAGACACTATGTTTGCCCTTTTCCAATTACCCAGAACCTCACCATGGGTCCTCAAAGAGGATAGGTAATGGCTCTGAAATTACCGGTATAATCAAAACCAAATCAAACTCTGCTACTGACTTCATTTAGCACAAGAGCAAGCAAACAACAACCATCTTTTATTTTCCAAAGTATGAAGGTTTCTGAGAATGTATCCTAACTGTTGTGAGATCAAAACTAACATTATTATTTGATTGGGAAAGATACATGCTGCTCAAATAGCATAAATCAAAGTTATTTTTTAACATTTTTTCCTTCAGATGAAAATAACTCAGCGTTTAGATTAACTGAGAAAATGTAGATAATGAGATCTTGCACAGTAATACTGAAAGATAATTAATTTAATTTCATATCACTTCACCATGTTATTTAGAACAGCCCCATCTTGGTTCTTGTGTATGGTTCTCAAAGGCTGGGAGAAAGGTGCATAAATCTGACCTGTATCTCTTCTTAGGAGAAGAAAAATAAAGTTTATAAGCTAGTAAAGACTAATGTGATTCTTATCTTCTCATAAAGAAGAAAAAGAATTTGCCTTTTTTCTAGAATAAAATGTGAATGTTCTCCAAATTTAATGTGCAATTTTTTTTGTTCATCATGCTAAAACTTTCTACACTGTTCTTGGATCCCTCATTGTTGCTGCCTTGTTGTAGTAACAAGCAGGAAGTCATTGCTTCTGCATCACTTGCTAGGTAATATTAATAAAATGTATTTCTACTCAGAGGCATAACTGATAATATTTGCACCCAGAGCCAGTGTTTACCCATAGCTAGGAACAGGCACTGCTGCCTGGGTGGACATTAGCATGGCCAGCATCCAGGGGGTTAATGTCCCTGTTGTTGCCAAAGTATGTTGCCAGTAATGATCAACAATAGTGAAGTATTCAGTGTGCGCATGGAATGAGAAGCTTGGGTAACCCCCTAGCTGCTGACCATGCTGATGCTTGCAACTGCATCAATGGCTACAGTATTTGCAAACAACCATCTTCAGTCCCTGCTACCTCCAGATCCTCCTCCTCTCTGGTGTGACATGCCAAGAAAGGTGCCCCTTGGAGGCTGCCCTCTTTGAGTCAGCATCTGTGACTCATGCCCCACTAACATACACCTTTTTAACACTATTGGTTCTGATCTTACCACACTCTCAATTCCCAGCAGTTATTCATATCTAATTGTCGATTCTTTTGCATCTGATTTACTGCTCAATTGTGTGTAAACAGCCAGAAAGGAACACATGCTGCCTTCTTTCCTTATCAGCAGTACTGAATCAGTCATAGCATCACCTACTGCCTCTCTATAAACCTGCCACAAGGGCTAGGTACAAACATTCAAAAAGCTAAGTTATGTGGTTTATGGAAAAGGCATAGATTAGATTGGCAGTGAACAAAACACACGTTTGCCCTTGGGGGTAGGGGGTGGGGGAGGGGCAGGGCAATTCTTAGCACGGGCCACCATTTTTAACCTAGCCTATGTGTGCCAAACTTTTGTTCTGTTATGGGTATACATCAGTTTTTGATCACTGCTACCACTAAGTCTGTATCTGGCCTAGGGGTAAAAGTTTAAATTAAAAAGTGCCTGAATCCTGTGCATCCAGAGTGACACTGAAGTGACAGTAGATATACTAGGAAAAAATAGCAGTGGTAATGCAGAGAAATGCATTTTTAAACCAATTAAAAAAAAAGCTTAGATGGTCTACAAATTCATATGCTGACATACATATGTACATATATATGCAAACTTACATTTATTCATCTAGGTGGCACAGACACATCAGCATACCTGCAGTTTTGGGTATTTACACACAAATCTGAATTTTATTTAATTGATTTCTAGCCCAAGACTTTAGTAGTTAGGGAACTTGGCAGAGTAACAAATCCAACTTTTTGGCCTGCTTAACTAAAAACAGCCTCAGTACCAGAGGATTTGAGGGTTGCCAATATGATTCCATATTTTAAAAAAAGGCTTTAGAGGGGAACTAGGGAACTTCAGGTCGGTGAATCTAAATTCTGTTCCTGAAAAACTTGCAGAAACAATAATAATAATAATAAATATTCAGGACATGGGTGAACATGATTAGTTAGGAAGGAATCAACATGGTTTTCTCAAAGGGAAATCATGCCTCACCAACTTACTAGAGTGCATTAAAGGTGTCATTAAGCAGATGGATCAAGGTGATCCAGTTGACATATCATTTCACAAGGTCCTCCATCACAGGCTTTTTAGGAAGTTAGGTAGTTATGCAATTACAGGGAAGGTCCATTCATGGATTAGAAATTGGCTTAAAGAGAAAACAGAGACTGGATGTACATGGTCAGGATGGATGCAACAGATAACAAACAGAGGGATTCCCCAGGGATCTGTGTTGGAACCTGTCCTGTTTAACTTACTCATAAATGATCTGTAAAAGAGGGTGAAGAGCAAGGTAATTCAATTCGTGGATGATACAAAATTATTCAAAGTGGCAAAGACCAAGACAGATTGTGAGGAACTATAGAAAGTTCTGGCAGTGTTGAGTGGATGGCCAACTAAATGGCAAATTAAATTCAGTGTGGATAAGTAATGCACCTGGACAAAAATAACCCAAACAATGTGTAGACTGTGATGGGTTACCACACTAGAAAGAGATTGTAATAGAACAAAAAGTATCAGTATGCCCAGTATTTATAAATTCATGGTGCCAATTAAATATTGTGCCCAGTAATGGTCCAAACACCTAAAAATAACATAGAAGAACTAGAGAAGGTGCAGAGAAGAACAGCAAGGATGATTAGTGAAAAGTGGAGATCCTGGATTTCTCTGATTTAAAAAAATCCCCAATTTTTGGTTAAAAAAAAGTAACCCCAAATCCACATTTCATGATTAAAATGAAACATCACTATATCTATATATCTATATATTAATGGTGTTTCATTAAAATAATGGGGAAAAAGTAGAGTTGGGGTTACTTTTTTTAACCAAAAATTGGATTTTTTTTTAAATTCAGAGAATACCAGGATGCTTGGTGATATGGAGGGGCTACCATATAAGGAGAGACTAAAGGAGCTAAACCTATTTAGTTTAGAAAAGAGATGCTTCAGGGGGGACAAAATGAAACTAATAGATAGTGTAAAACAAAAAGAAAATCTTTTTCACACAGAATGTATTTAAAGTGTGGAACTCATTGCCACAAGATATCATTTTAGCCAGCTTAAAAAAGGGATTGGACACATTCTTGGCGGAAAGTTGTGTTAGTAGCTATTAAGCACAGGAGTTAGGGATACAGCTTCTGAATCAGAACTTCCTAGATCTTAAATACTAGAGACTGCAAGTGAGAAGAACAGGAGAAAAACCCTGGTCCTAGGCTGTTCATTCTCCCTTTCAGCTCCCGCTCTCTGCTACTGTGTGACACAGGCTACTGGGCAAGACAGACCCATTATCTGACTTAGTAAATGGTACTTTTTACGTTCTTATGTTTATATTTATCCAGGGGGAGCTAGAAATTGCACCCCCAGCTTCCAAGCAAAGTGGTCTAACAACCACGCCACAGGTTAGTCCTTACACAGGACTCCTCTTGAAGCTGATCCATGACAACCCAGCCAGGGTCTCCAGGTTCTCTCTCCCTCTTCTGGCTTCTACTTTCTGTACCCTCACTGGAGGGTGGTTGGTGTGGTGAAGTGAAGTTGGGGAGCCACATCCAGGGAGCTGAGGGTAAGATTAGGATGCCTGCACATGCACTGTGGTGGAGGGGGCTATGGGGTAGGGAACAGGTGGTGCCATGCGGTATGTCTCCCAAGGAGCCATGGCTTACATTGATGCAGCCCATAGAGCATATAGCATTAGACTACTTAGAAATTGGAGAGCCCTAGCCTAGATAATCCCCAATCTGTAGTCTGGTGGTTAGAGCATTTTGCTGAGAAGCAGGTCCATAGACTCTTTATTGTCACACAGGCTGGTGGCGTGGGCATTGGGCATTAAGCTGTGGCACAGAAGTATGGGAGTGGATATATGGGAGTGGATATGGGGATTTTGGCCTGCTCCTGGGCCTACCCAGAAATTGTGTCCCCTCTCCCCCCCTGATTCAGGAGGCACCAATCTGTGTGTTTGTGTATGTGTGTGTGTGAGAGAGAGAGAGAGAGAGAGAGAGAGAGAGAGAGAGAACCGGTTGTACAGACTGGAAGCAACATGCCTTTTAATAATAAATATTGAAATACCAGACAACATAGTATAAGAGTGGATTACCTTTTAAGAGTATGCTTGAGAAACAGTTTGTTATTATGTCTAACAAAGAATTCAGACTACTGCAAAACGTTTAAGAGAAGATGGTTTACATGCCAGGACCAACTTTCCTAATGTTGACTTGAATAGCTTAATAACATGTTCATTGTTACCCATAAATATGAGAAAAAATGTGTTTTGATTCACCATTTCAATTATTATTCATCTGTTATAACAAGAGGAAATATTACAGACAGTAACTCAATTTAAATAATATATCATAATTTACAATTTATGTAATATCCAGATTAGGAACAACCATTGAGGTGGGAAGAAGGCATGAAGCTAGACAAGGATAATGCATAGATATAGACTTTTGAAGTGTTAAGAAGCCACAATTCATCTCTTGGTTGCTTTGTTGGGTTTTTGTTTTGTTTGTTTGTTTTGGTCTAATACTGCTGGCTCAAACACTAATTAGGCTACAAGGTAGAATCAATCACCCCAACTATGGTTCAAACTAGCATCAGTGGTAGCCAATGGTTAGTCCTCTTGCCATCTCAAATCTCTTCACCATACCACACACACATGCACACTTTTGAGTTACCTGCTCCTATTATCTGTTACTAGGTCCCTTGGTTGACATTTCATTTAACAGGTACAATTAACCTGTTATCTCACCATAAATAGTAACCCTGCCACACATCCAGGGAATTAATGGCACAAAAAAATAAGAAACCAGCTACAAAATTTTATGGAACATTTTTATGGTTTGTTTCCATGGCAGCTTACAATGAACATGTAGCAGGGTAGCTCTGCCTGGCAGCCTGATACAAGATGCATGCTAGGGCTTCATTGATGCCCACATGGTGTAGCCTTTCATGGGGCTGTACCTCCTGGCTTTAGATATACAGTCAGGAGCCCACCAGCAAGCTGACAGGCATGCCATATAGCCCTGTGGTGGTTTGCAGAGTACCAGGTACAGGAAGCCCATTAGCTGAGTGAGGATGGCAGGTCATGTTAGCTTCACTGCAGCCTATAGGTTTCTTGCTTTTCTCTACAGTTCATTCAGGAGTTACAGTGAGGTACATTCAAGTACCAGGTCAGGGTGCCTTGTGGCTCACTATGATATGGCATAGTGTTTGTTTTGCCCCTCATCTCCTGAGGCATGGCAAGTCCTGCAGTCATACAACTTCTGCAGGAGCTGCAGGACAAGTCACACACTATGCTCAGTCTCATAGGCTCATCATGACTTGTACAAGAGAAAGCCTTGCATGCTTTACAGAGCTGTGGGACCAGATGTTCAATCAGTCATCTTTCTCTGTCCCAAGGTTGGCCTACAAGCACAGCACAGGGTTAAATTCCTCTGGTATGGGGAACTGCTGGGATCCCATGGACAGGAACCTTGCTAACCCCCAATTGGGCTGCAAGATTCCTGTTAAAATAATGGCATGTGTGCTATGGCCAGACATGTGTGGATGTTGAGGGGAGGCTCAGATTCCACTACAATACTATTTTAACATCTGCCAGGGGCCTATGTTAAATGATTAAGCATGAAAAAAAATGTTTTCTTGCTCCTTTTCTCACCATAGACTCAATTAGAAAACATTAAACTGTATCATGCTACCAAACAGGCAGTAAACATAGTGACCAGTTGTAAATATAGTCACAGTCATTTATCACATCTTTTGTGTAAAAAAATCCCAACCTTTTAATCAAACATATTTAATAAGAGGCTTCAATTCAGCAATATTACAAAAGCACTGAAATACACAGAAATGGGTACCTTTGGATTTAGAAAAATAAAATATTTTGCCTCAATCTCCAAAACAGGTTGTTCTCATGCATGCACTAAATAAAGTGTGAGATTTGAAAAGTTATCTTTAGAATAGCTTCTGATGTATAGGTGACCTTGATGTCAGTAAATAATGATTAAGGTAGAACAGTTGATATTAAAACATTTACATGTGCTCAAAGAAAAAAAATGCTGATATTATTAGTTGTGAAATGATTTCTGACACATGCTTTGCTATTAACCTGGGAGAAAACTAAATTGCAGATTTCAGGTACAGTAGCTTATGTGTGATAATCAAATCAAAACATCATTTGACACAGTTACTGAATGACATGTTATAGAAATTTTGAATGGGAGGCTGCAGGTGATATATCACTCTGTCTTTTCTGCCTCTCTACCAAACTCAAGACTGAATCTGGAAATGAAGCCTTCCTGTTCTGCCTACAATTATGTGAGGCAATTAGATTCATTAGGAAGCTCAGAAATGTCTTTGGGCACACTGCAGGGCACGCTCTATTTCTGTCTTGAGAGATCCTTAGAGAAGCTCAGAACCTCAAGCTACCTACTTCACCTAACTGATTGGATCAAGTTCAGGCAGAGTGAGAGCAAATGGTTTGATGTCTACTTGGTACCCAAGATCAAGCAGTGGGACCTAGGGATCAGTCCTGGGGCTGGTTTTGTTGAGTATCTTCATCAACAATGTGGAAAATGGGTTGGATTGCACTCTCAGCAAGTTTGTGGATGACACCAAGCTCGGTAGAGTAGTAGATGCACTGGACGGTAGTGCTAGGATTCAGAGAGACCTCAAAAAATTGGAGGACTGGAACAAAATAAATCTCATAAGGTTCAATATGGATAAGTGTAAAGTCCTGATCTTAGGATGCAACAGTCCCACACACTGGCACGGGAGAAGGCTAATTGGCTAAGTAGCAGCTTTGCAGAAAAGGACCTGGGGTTTAGTTTAGACAGTAAGCTGAATACGAGCCATCAGTGTGCCCTACTTATGAAGAAGGGTAACAGCATACTGGGCTGCATTAGTTAGGAGCATTGCCAGTGGATCAAGGTAAATGATTATTCCCCTGTACTCAGCACTGGTGAGGCTACATTTGGAGTACTGCATCCAGTTTGTCCCCATTTTCTTTCTGTAGTGGGGGCCCCAAACTGGAGAGAGTCTACGAGAGGGCAACAAAAATAGTTATACCGCTGAGGAATATGACTTCAGGAGGGATGTGGACAACTTGGAGTGGGTCCAAAGGAGGGCCATTTGCATGATCAGGGGCCAGCAGGGCAGGCCCTACGAGGAGAGGCTAAGGGACCTGAACCTGTTCACCCTCCACAAGAGAAGGCTGAGGGGGGGACTAGTGACCTGTTACAAACTAGTCAGAGGGGACCAGTAAGCATTAGGGGAGTCTGTGTTCCCCCAAGCACCACCAGGAGTGACAAGAAATAACGGTCCCAAGCTGGCAGAGGGTAGTTTCAGACTGGATCTCAGGAGGCACTACTTTACAATCAAGGCAGCTAGGATCTGGAACCAACTTCCAAACGAGGTGGTGCTGGTTCCTCCCCTGAGGTCTTTAAGAGGAGATTAGGCGAACACCTTGCTGGGGTAGTTTGACCCCAGTACTTTTTCCTGCCATGGCAGGGGGTTGGACTTGATGATCTGCTCAGGTCCCTTGCAACCCTACCTAAGAACTAAGAAACTATGACTTTTGAGGACAGGCTGAGGGAACTGGGATTATTTAGTATGGGAAAGAGAAGATGGGGGTGGGATTTAATAATAGTCATCACCTATCTGAAGGGTGGTTCCAAAAATAATGGAGCTAAACTGTTCTCAGTAATGGCAGATAACAAAACAAAGAGCAATGGTCTCAAGTTGCAGGAAAGGACATTTAGGTTATATATTAGGAAAAACTCTCTCATGAGGAGGGTAGTAAAGCACTGGAAGCAGCTACTCAGACAAGTTGTGGAATCTCCATCCTTAAGAGCCTTTTAAGACCCAGGTAGAAAAAAACTTGACTGGGATGATCAAGTTGGCCTCCTGAGGTCCCTTCCAACCTTACTTTTCTATAATTCTATTATTCTAAATTAGATGGGCTTATTTCTTGATACCAACTCCAGAGCTTGGTATGGAGATAATGTAAACATGACCATAGTTACAAACCATGACTTTCTACTGCAGACAGATTGGCACCAGGGATTTAAAAGGAGCTGCAAATATTAGCCTTTTTGGTGTGAATTACCTAGTAATTTTAAAGTGATACTTTTCCTATATACTTTTCTTTACCTTATTTTAAAGCAGACTCCTTGAACTGTATTAGTAGTGTTCTTTATGCAGGTACTTCAGCTGTGTTTGGTAAATTTCTTGGGAAGTTTGTTCTAAAAAAATCTAATGTTATAAAATTATTCTCTGTTCTTAAAACAGGGAAGGTAGTAAATATTTAAACAGAATAAGCTTAAAAATAAAAACATCATAGGGCACTCTGAGAAAGGCATGAACTTAAGTTAGCTAGGTCTGAAGGATGTCCATTATCTGTCCAGAGAATTTCAGAGTTTGATAAAAGTAAACAAGAATCATTCTTCAACTTGCCAAACAATAATTTTACATAGTATTTGAGAACTTAGACATGAAAAGCATCAGTAAACATTAAGAGCTCATTGAGTCCAGGATTGCTAAAATTTCCTAATTTATTAAATGCTATTTTCCTTCCTTGTCTGACCTAAAGAAACAGCGCTATAACAATTGCTCAGATTGCTTTCTGACGAAGACAGCACAGAGCTATAATTTGTTGCTTATCTTTTTTTTCAATAAGGGGGAAAATATGAAAGACTAAAAGTTTGCCAATGTTATTTATTTGGGAAAACAGAACAGAAAAGCTACACTTCATGGGTTAAGTAAGTCTTTAAGTTATGAATATAATACCTTTGCTCCTAGTTTTCATATGCCATGCTACCAGCAATTCCAGGCTGTTACTATTAGGAATAGCCAGATTCTAGGGAAACACCCTATTGCGATATAATTATAACAATTTATGGAAATACATGGAATAAATTTAACTCATTTATCAAAAATATCCCTAACCAGTCACATATTTAATAATCTGATCCATTAGCATTTACAATAAGCTCCATTATGTAGCATGACAAAGGAACAATAATAACTAAATGATCTGGATCTCATTCTAAAATTGCAAGCAGCCAAGAGTTTTGCAGTCAAGCCATATTTCGCTGTGATATAACCCTACCTCTAGGGCTAAATCAACCTCAGTCTAATAATTACTAGAACAGGTTTCTAGCAGGAGCCAGAGGCAATATAGGGCTGTTAGTGATTCAGAAGTGGCTTACTTCTGAAACTGTTTTCAAAAAAATGCCACAGGGGCTTTATGAATGCCATCAGTCTCATCTTTTTATTTACTCCTTCTGAAACAAATATCTTTTAAAGGGAATTTTTTTTTTACTGTCTAATCTATGTCAACTATAAATTATGCAGAAGATCTCAGAAAATCAGGGGTTTCTTTGGGCTAAACCAGTTTGAGTCTCTCATATTATTAACTGGTTTAAGACAGCAACTGGAAGGGTACATTTTACTTGTAATTCAAACTCCAAATATTAATTCTCCAGGTAGCTGTTCAGAAAGTTAAGGTGATATACCAATTGTTTTTTAAATATTGTAAAAGGTTATTGTAAAAAAGAATAACAGGACTGTTACAATAGATTGGGTATTCTTAAATCCTGAAAAGTGAAGAAATGCAGGGATAAGGCTAAAAGTACATCCAGTTGTTTCTGCCCTAATTGGTTCCAATTTGCTTTTCTACAAATCATGCAATGTAAGGTAAACAAACCAAAGTTTCTCTCCAGAGATTTGTGTTTCTGTCCTTTGCATTATAGGTTGAAACCAAAAAGTGAACTCTATTTAATTGAATACGTATTTTTAGTGTAGCTCCTGCAAATGTAGAATTAACATATAGTTTTCAGGTTTCACTTTAGAAGGAAAAATGGGAGGAAGGAGGGGTTGAATGTGCTGTTAGCTGCATTTGTAATCCATTTTACCATGGAAACCATCACCTTGTGGAATCCCAATCAGCTTGTGAACTCTGGTTGCTAAGGAAAGGAAAGTAGAAGCAGACAGCTGTTAGTAGGCTATCAGTGCAAATCATAATGGCAGTTGATAGGAAAGTGATTAGCCCCCACATTCTCTTTCCTCATTGTCATTAAATCACCACTTACAGGTAGCATGCTATTCTTTCATGGTAAGCGACTACTATAATTTTCTTACCTAAAATATGTGAGATTATTTTAAATCATGTCAGAAGCTCAGTAACACAGTGTTCCCTTTCAAATGGAAGTCCCTCAGTCTAATATCTTGTGGTGCTTTATTTACCTTGCTGAAAATCTCCTTGAAGATTGGGTTTATACCATGAGTTTGAAAGCCAACTAAATAATGAAAAATAGATCCTATTAAAAATATAACAGTAATGATGAAAAGAATACGCAATTTGGATGGGTACAAAAAAGCACTTGAGCAGAATTTAGTTGTTTACATTTAAAACCATGAACCTCACAACCTCTGTTCAGTTTCCACTTAATCCTGAACACACCTAGATTCCTATCAGCCTCTCACTCTCTCACTTTTAAATTTCTCCGGTATCTAGAGGAGTGGCTCTCTGCATGTTTAAAACTGCTCTACTCTTGAGTAGCTCAACACAACATATCCCACTTGAGCTCATCTGGGATCTTTTACCTAAATCTCCTAAGAAATACAAGCCTGTAGGCTTCCTCAAAGCATGGCTAACACACACCTACATGACCATTCCTCGCACAAAAAAAGGTTGTTTCAGCCACGTGTTCATGTTTCCACTTATATAAGCTCCTAAACCCAGTGGTGATGCATAGGGAGGGGCACAGGGATGCACATCCCCCCCCTGGGAGCTTAGGTGATGGGCGTGGGGGGGGTAGGCAGGAGCACTAGTAATCCCCTGCAAGCACCGGCTGGGGAGTGGGAGCACTGGAGTGGCCACTTCTGGGAGCACCATGGCCACTTTAGGGAGTGCCATGGCTGCTTTCTGGTTGGTGTGATCAGCTGCAGGGCCCGCCCCCCCAGTCAGTGAGATTGGCCATGGGGGGACCCACCATCAGCACAATCAGCCCCAGGAGACATCCCCTAGTCACTGAGGGGGGCAGACATACCCCCCCCCCGACTAAGGTGGCACTAGTTGCCCAGGCCTAAGCCTGTAATGCTTACAGAACATACCCTGGATTTGGTATACCCAGGTTCAATTCCCTCCTTTGCTTTGGCAGAGCATTCTCAGCTCTCCCAGGAAATTGCCTTAAATGTTAGTCTAGCAGCTGTTCTAGAATGGGGAGGACACTTTCCAGTCCCCTTATTGAAGATTTACCACTGTGCAAAAAAAGAATTCAGTATTCACTGGGGGCAGAGAGAGATCACAAGAGATAGCTTGACTCTGTTACCTGGTGGAGGCACTCACTTTGAAGGAGGGTGTTAGGGAGAGGAGGAAGACCTGGGTTCTGATTAATGTAATAGTCACTGAATAAAATATAGGTGTGGAAATAGGAATCAGATCTACCTCTTCCACTACCCAGTGACTGTGCTGTAAAGGCATCAGTGACCCCTGCTCAATCTTAACAGAAAAAACTGTGGGCACAGACAGAAGTGACAATTTTTGCCCAAGATAGCCAAAGGAAGCAGTTTATAGCTATGATCAGACACAAGTGCACAACTGCAGATTGCTTCAAAAATGGCCGATCAGGTGAAAATTTGACCCCTCATTACATGAGCTATCACATAAAGATGTTTCAAATTGTAGCAACTTCTGTGCTCTAAAACCCTCCTGGCTGGCTCTGTTTCAAGTTTGGAAAAGGGAAGATCAAGGCTGATGAAAGGGAGGGTAGGCAGGAACGCGCAATGTCCTCTGTGGGGTGGACAGTCCCAGCACAGGCCTGCTTTAGACACCCCTTTTTCCCCTGCCCTTGGCTTGCTGTTGAAGAGTGATGGTGTATCCTATTCTTTAAACCTGCTAATCTTGCTAAATGGACACACTAGATTCCATACAAAGATATACATAAAAAAAACTCTATAGTAATGAAGTGGGAGGGAATGAAAGTGGAAAAACATGAGAAAGAATGACAGCAATAGATATTATTTCAAAAACACTTTTCAAGTAAGAATGGAGACTTCATAAAGGCAGAATCCACTTAGTTAAATAAAGACAATACAGCCAAGAAAAAAAGTAATCAGAAGTAAAGTTATTCAATGAGTGGGAGAAATGTGTTACGTGGCAGTACTTGAGTAAATGTCAAGGATCATAGTGGACAGCAAGGTGGTCATGATGTTGACATAAATTATAGAAAACAGGAAGAAATGGAGGAAGGAGATGGGCAATTAAATATTATAGTTATGTTCTTTGCTACAGCATATCCAAAGATGAAAGATGTACCTTCCTATCCAATACTGGGAGAAATGGGTTCACATTTGAGTACATTTTATAATAAAAAAATTGCATATATCTTTTATATATGACCACAGTGGACATATGTTTGAGAATTATATACAAAAAAGAAGGAATAACATGTTTTGTCTGCTTAAATATCTATTAGGGCTGTGCAAGGCTTTGGACTGTGCTTTGGATCTGGAGAAGCTTTGGAAACTTTGGCATCTGAAGCAGCATATCCGGATTGAAACACTGGCTTCTTTAGGCTTCCTGAAGTGGTTTGGAGCTTTCAGACCTCTTTGGAAAAGCTTTGGAGCTGCTTTGGAGATCCAGGCATAGAGCATAATGGGGAATCAATGAAATATCTCTAACGTTGTTGTTTTTTGACTGATTTGGATGAAACTTTCAGGGGTGATAGCCACATGTGTGGGTGTTATAGCACGGGGGGTGGGTATGTGAAAACTGCAGAGGTGGTGAACCCTTGCACCTATCACACTGGAATTTGTCAGACTTTGTGGCCTCACCAGGGGCTACCAACTCTGCAGTTTTTACTCTCCCTCCCCACTTGGTGTAATACCCACGTGTGACATGAGTTTTGCTTTCAAGATTTTGGGGTTCAGTTCCCCCCCAAACCCCTGTACCGATCCTTTTGAAACTTGGCAGGCTTCATGCTCTCAACAGAATCTACCATTCCTGTATGTTTCATCTAAATCAGATAAAAAACAACAAAGTTATAAATATTTCATTGATTCCCCATTATACCCGATGGCCGGATCTCTGAGGCAGCACCAAAGCTTTGAAGCCACTTCAGCCAGATCGAAGTGGAAAATGGATCTGGAGCTCTAGATCAGATCACTGGCATCTGATGTGGCTGGATCCAAAGACAGATCAAATAACTGCCTACTCTCACAGGCCTAATATCCATATTGTCTAAAACTCTTAATATGTTCCTCTGGTTTTATGGTATAAACATATGGCAAGAATGTTCATTTGCAAAGTCTCTTGCAAATGTACATACATAATAATGTAATAAATTGAATGTTTAACGGTACTACTCTTTTGTGTTGCAGGGTACAAATCGAATTCTACATGAATGAAAATACATTTAAAGAGAGATTAAAACTATTCTTCATCAAAAACCAAAGATCAAGTAAGCAAATATATTATTTTCTGTTAAATGTGTTCATGATAGGTTATTCTGACATTGTAAACAATAGAAAATAATCTTTTGGATTACAGTGAGGCTAAGCTGTCACCTGTAGAATTTAGCAAAGTCTTTTTTGAAGAATTTCCATGATAAATTCTCAAAATAATTTTAGAAATGTATATATCTGTTCATGTTCTGGAGAATAGATATTGATATTGACTTGGTTTTTTATGTCACTAGATTTGATAATTTTCAGGCAACTGATGAAATATTGGGCTTTAATGGATCATCACATAGCACATAGGAAAGTAGTTTCCCCCAAATAAAGTAGCAGCTACAGAGTCATCTGGAATTCCAATGTGTTTCTCTTCATCTCAAGTCATCTAGATTGCAAAAATAATTAAAATGCAAAATGTCTAGTTTTTAGGCATTTCTGATTACAGTATTTAAATATAAACAAATGCAATCATTTCAGCTTGTAAGTCTATAAACCATGCCCAAAAACACAGGAAACAGGACAAAGTTTATAAAACCTGCTTAGGCATGACTGTGGAGTTGTTACTGCACAGTCATTTAGTACTTGCATACCCAAGTACTAAATGACTGCAAGGTAACAAGTGTTACTGCACAGTAGTGTCTCCACACGGCTTCCTGGTGACACTGACTGAACAGTAGCTTGCAACTACTGTGCAGTAGCATCACATCACAGTTCATGTCTCACAATGCTACTGTGCAGTAGTAATGAGCTTCAAGGCTAAAGATATGAATCGCCTTATTTCCAACACTAATTTTCTATTGGTGCAGCGGCGGAGGAGCAACCCCAGACAAAGCCTTGGCTGGGATGATATAGTTGGGGATGGTCCTGCTTTGAGCAGGGGATTGGATTAGGCAACCTTCTGAGATCCCTCCCAACACTATTTTTTATGATTATGTAATTCAAAGGAGGAACCTGAATCTCCATTTCCCTTACTGGAATTGTTTGGCTTTCTGAAGCAAGTACTCTCAATAGTTGCTGTTCCACTTTATATAAAATAAAATATATATATTTATATATGTTCCACTATATATAAAATCATTTTTAAAAAATGGAAAAAAAGAGAGGCAGAGAGACCCAATGGCCTGATTACTGATGGTGCTAACATGGTTTTGTTCCCACCTTCCAATGTTTTTCAGTCAACCTTACTATTGGTGACTTTTCTGGTATTAACAACAATTTCCAATTTAGTATATTTACAAAATTAACTTTAATCACATCCTGGTAGGATCACATACTGGTTCTGTACAGACAGAAACCCCTAATTTGATTCACTGCCATTTATAATTGCTTCTCTTTTGTCCTCTCTCATTCAATCAGTTTTACACTTGCATGATAATGTTCACAGGTGTAGCAGGGCAGCTACATGTGCGGGGCAGCCACAATGCACAAGGGAGGCCTGGTTGCCACCATGCCAATGGCAGTGGCATGGCCAGCCACTATGGCAGTGGTATACATTTTTATACCACGCCCCCCACCCCCAAAGGTGGTGCCAAGCTTTGCTGCCTTGGTAACCCTCCCCACCCCCACCCCCCCAGTTATGCTACTAACAGACACGGGCATTTTCTGTGTATTTGTAAGATTTCAAATGACAGTGGATCAAAAATATTTTTGTACTGATGAAGTAATAATACAGAAACTGTGGTTTCATGTCAACTAAATACAAAGGGGATAAGAAAATGCAAAATGCGATATTAAAATGATGGCTTGTTATAACAAAGTCATTTTTCTTATGTAAAGATTGCCCTACATTCACAGACCAAGAAACCCTAGGAATCACTTTACTTTAAACAATATGCAAACTCAAAGAGGTGAATGAGAAAAGCCATTCAGTGAAAACATTTGAAAGTTGCATATTCTGTTGTGACTCATGCATTTCAGCACACACATCAATACAGGTTTTATTAGAATGTGGATCATACTGAGATACCTAACTCAAAACAGAAAGATGCTTTACTTCATAAATGTTTGCATTAGCTGTAATGGAATGTACTTTCAACAAATGTTCCACTTATTGTAGGAAAACCTCTTAAAGCACTTTGAAAGAATATTCATTTCATCATGCAAAAAAGTAATATTTCTGCTAACTGTGAGATTTAGTTAATGTTAAATGTGTTAAACACACTGTGGACTATATGCTACTATAAGACTGACAAAGCCACGTAGCCCTTGCTATTGGAAAAACAAACAAAGAAATTACCTGAACTGACAGCCTTAAGGAAAAAAAATCTCTTTCACATCTCAGCCTTAATTTCTAATTATATTTTAAAATCAGTGAAACATCTCTCTTCACACACGGATATCTGTATAATATTATACATACTTTGTGCTGATTATTTGGGCAAATAGGAAACAATGTGTCTTGATTTTGTGTGATGTCTCTACACATACTTTTCCTACTTGCAATTTAAATGAACAAGTTTTTCAGAAAATATTGAAATTCACAGCAGGACTGAAGACTGTATTGTGTAGAAGTAGTCGCATTTGTGCCCAAAAGAACAAAAATGAAAGACTAAATTGTTACATAAGTAGGATTTCCCACAGCTAAATGGCTATCCATGTACCAAGTGTGTGCCTCTTTGGCTGACCATGTTAAGAACTTCAGAGTTACAGGTGCCCCAGATTATATTTAAAAACTTAGATGATGGTGAAACAAATAAAAGAGATTCTGAAGATGCTTAATGGAACATTTGTTCCTTTTTCCATTCTTCAGGAAAGAATTTGGGAGGGTTTTGGGAGGTGACAGTAAAACCCCCTGTTGGAGATGAGAATAGCCTACTTATGAAGAATGAAAAGTACCAGGGTTTTATTTTTAGTGTGCTTGATACCAGCTGTGAATGCTAGAAAATTCAAGTTTCTGAAAAATCCCTGCATCTAATATGGTGAGCCAAAATGAGTGAAAACTAGTAGAAAAATCAGTAGAGTGCTCCTGATCTAACTATGAGAAATACTGTCACTCCGAACACTTTTTCAATCACAACAGCCTCTAGCATACAGTAGGTTTCTAAGAAGTAGCATACTTTAAATGGTGATTTTAGGCATCAGGAACAAAGGAAGCAAGTTTGAGGGCATAATATTTACTATGTTGCTAGTAAACTGTGTGAGCTAGCAACATAGTAACCTTCTCACCCTTTTCTGTACCAGGACCCAGTCTCCTTCACTCCCAAACTGCTGCCCCCAGGCCCTAGCCCCCAGTATGTGAGGTGGGGGGGAGGGGACAGAGGCCCAAGCAGCCCCTTGAAGGCTGGCACTTCCAGCCTGCAAGGGAAAAAACATGTTTTTCTCCTTTAAAGGTGAATCCATTTTTAAAAGTTTGTTGATCCATTTTTTAAGTCTGGTTGTGACTCTTCATATATTCTTGCAACCCAGTTTTGGGTTGCGACCCATGGATTGAGAAATGCTGAACTATATATGTCAGCCTATCTCCCATCAACACCCCAGAGCATTGTCACCCTTTATGACCTGCACCTTATAAGAAGCAAAAGCAATTAAAAGAAATGCAATTTCAAGCATCATGTGCCATAAAAGAACATGGAGAACACCTCCCTACAGCAAGGTAACTACACCATGTTCAGGGTTTGTAAGACTTCCTATCCCTCTTACCTGATACTGCAGATCTCTGACCTTGGTCACATCTAAAAGGCTTTATGGAAGGTACCTAAGAAGGTCTAATTGCTAGTATCTAGATCTTTCTTGGGAGAGATCAGTTAAGCCCTCTCACCTAGCAGGAACACTGACTTGCTTGATGGTCTTCGGTCAGAAAAATCAAATCCTTCCCGCTCATGTTAGGGAAAGATTCACTACACATCTACTGACCCCCTCTGGTGCCACTGCCAGATTTATTTTCCAAATAGCTCAAAGAGAGCACACAAGATAGAGCCACCTGCTTAGTTGTTTTTTTTTCTAATATTTAGAAATTCATGAAGTACATAAAGCCAATTAGGGTACCATTACTAATAGCATGTGCCTCATATTACTAACCAATACAACAAGTTTTAACAAGCTACTGCAGAATACACAATTATTCTAAGACAAATTATGCATAGTTGCTATAACAGCAGACATCAATAATTCAATTTTGTTCTAGTTTTTCAAATGTTTTTATAAATGGATAAAAAAATAAATTTTATCTGGGTTTAATATCTAGTCATAATGAATGTTCTGTATAGGTAATGTATTTCAATAGGGTTTACCATAAATATTGAACAGTTATTTTACAAGAATTTCAGCCAGCTAAAAAGAAATGATGTCATTGCTGTGACTTGCTTCCCTTCAGCAAAATGGCATGACAAATAATCAGAGCCTAAAATAAGTCCCAAAGGGAAAAATAAGTGAAACTTTAATTCAGTAAAGGAAGAATAATGGAAAAAGCATATCCAAGAAATTAATTATTAACACTGTGTTTTGAAATAAGATGAGAAACAAACCACTGCAGAGATAGATGTAATTAAAAAAAACAAAAACACCCCCTGCTAGAAATGGGTTAGAGAATTATGAGGAAGTTCAGATCAAGCCTATCAACAGTCATATCAGAGTTGATGAAAGGAGAGAAAAAAGTTGGGATAGCAAAATTATACAGATAAAAATAAGAATACTTAAAGACAATACAAGAAGAGCCCAAACCACAGTTGCTAAAAACTATCACTGTAATTTTATTCTGAGTTAAAATCTGGCCTCACTTTCCAAAATACAGACTATTACAAATTCCAAGAAGTTAGCACTTTATGTCTCCAAGCCAAGGTCGCAAACAGCGCTGAACAATATATCAATTTATAAAAAAAAAATGCTTGAGAAAAAATGTCAACATGTGCTCAAACTGTCCAGGAAACATCATTCAATCACTTATTTTTATTTAATGAAACAAAGAAACAGATTGCGGATCTATGGTATCAGGAATTTTCTTTGAAATGTGACAGACAGTATGATACTATGGTTACAGTGATACAGTGAAATTATAATCACATAACATAGAAAATAAAGCTTAGTAAGATAAAAAATGTCTGACTGATATAGCTGAACAGAGATGATATCAGTGTCAAATGGTAGATAAAGACATACTACTTGACAATCTGCTTGTGAAAAAAAAATCAAAATCAAGCCACGTGGACCATTTTGAAACACTGAAAGAGTATAAAATTGAACTAAGAAAAAAGTTAACCAACATACAGAAACTGAAATCAACAGATTAATAGATAAGATCTGTAGATCTGAAAGATGTTAAATATAATTTAACAAAGACATTCACAAAAAGTCAAATACATGCAGGGTTTTATAGATATACTAAATCAGTTCTGGACCTGCTTCCTCTTTGGTAGCCTATATACGTGCAAAATGGTTGTAAAGAAATATTTAATCAGAACAGTACTGTTTTGTGTCCACATTTCATAGGCTTTCATGAGTACTTGATGTGCAAAGAATGGAAGTACTAGGCTTTCGCTATTTAGACAGAAGCAACACTATCAAAACTATCAGCAGGCAGAGCAAGTCAAGAAATACCTAATCCTACCAAGTGCGTTTTGGGAAAATTTTGTTCAGGAAATGATTACAGGCTCCCAATAGAGCAGACTTTGCCCAAATGCATTGCATGTGACCAATAACTACTGTTTCAGACAGTTATATGGAAGCTATCAATATATGTTTTTAAAACATTAGTTATGTGTCACATACATTATAGTGTGTCAAGGTCTGCTCTCCTGAAAGTGAATGTCAATGAAACCATTTTATATCTAAAAATTATATATCAAGTTATATCTAAAGATGGCAAATATGAGCCAGATCATCATCAGCACCTTCCAAGGAAAGGGATTATTATCATCTTCCTCTGCTCCCTCCAAAGAAAAAGAAAAAGAAAGAAAAGAAGTAGCTTAAGAAAAGATTGGAGAGTGGTTTTCAAAAGTTATATTATCTAGGATTGCCTAAGAAAATAGTTTGACGTTAATGCCAGGTTTGAAAATCCATTCTTAAATGTATAACTTTTCATTAAGCACCTTCTTTTCTTTTCTTTTGTTTAGAGGTTGCAGGGCTCAATGCTGTTGCATGACAATCCCTTTCTCTGAAAGTTCTGCTAAGGCTTTCACTAGTTTTGACCTAATGAATATTTTTAGTGAAGTACAGGTTACATCTGTCAGGGGCTTCAGTGACAACACAAGGCAACTTAATGGAGATGCATCTGATAACCAAGGAATTCCACCAGCAGCAAGATTATTCTTATGAGTTCCTGCTTGTCACAAATAAACTCAATAATATATTTTGTTAAACAGGACTTCAGGGTTTGTATAATATTTATGTAAAAGTCAAAATAACCCTTCCCCCAGAGAATTCTGGTACAGGCATTAATTGTGTAATATAGAATGAAGATATAGCTGCTTCATTATTTAGAGTCAGTGCACACAGGATTCCAAAATGTGTTCCATTTGCTAGAGTAGATCTTGTCTTAGGGCACTATCATAATATAAGCACTATGAAGTCCATCATTCTGTTTCACAGCATAGAAAATTTCAGTTTTGTTACCTGAAAGTCATATCTTTTCCAATTGAAATAAGACCAAATCTGAATCATTCCTCGTAAGTTGGATTCATGAAACCTAGAAAAATCTTCTCTGCAGTGTAAGGTAAGTCCTATGTATTGTTGCCAGGCTTACCCATTTTTAAGACACCAAAGCTGCAGAAGTATAGCTAAAGCAGAAGGTCCCAAAAGCCTGTGTCTGAATGACTATAGCATGAACCTTTGCAGATGTAGCAACTAGCGTGGTTAGCAAAGTTGGTATATCCATATGTTTCACTAAGATGCAATCAAACAGAGCACAAGGATAAGGAAGAACCATATATCAAATACTCTATATACGCTGTATTATAGCTTTATCTTAAAATATTAGAAATAGTAATTAATGCAACCAAATGTATTGAATGTTTTTTGCTGTAATATTTTTGGATTTTTGTTAGAATGCTTAGATAAGTTATAAAAACAAAGCAGCTTTGTCAGACCATAAAGTAAGGTGAAGAAATAAACCAGCATGAAACAGCATTTCACAATGGGAAGGCAAAGGCAATAAGAAATCCTCCTTTTTGCTCTTTTTGGTTTTTCAGGGATATAACTCTTAACTAATTAACATCTTCCAAGTCCACAAGGCATCTAATTTAATCCAATTCTAAAAGTTTCAGTGAGACAAAGACATTTAAATAAAACCAATCAGAAATCATTTATTAGAACATTGGGACCAGCCATTTACAAATATTGAACATAGGCCGGAGGGAAATTTGGACTTTTACTTTTAGACTTCTAAATTTGGACTTCTCTGGAGATCAGTGAACCAACTCAAGTCCCCAGGGGAACAGAGAAGCCTGCACCGTGGGCCTGTTTCTTCCCTAAATCTGAGGCTATATAAGCATTGTCTTTATTGATACAAATAAATTCTTGCTATTGCGTATCCTAAGAAAGCTTTCAAGTTGTGATTTAAATGTTTTCACTGATCAATAAATATCCTCTCTCCCACAGTTAAAATTTGATGTAACAACAGTAAACAATACTTTTGAGAGGAATAACATCATATTTTCAGTATGAAAGCTAGAATTTTAAATATTTGTCAATGTGGAATCTAAGAAGTATTTCATATAGTCAAAGTATCATCTCTCTTGATTTGCAATCTTCTTTTGTTACCATGGCCTGCTAGGTTTTCTCTTCTCCCCTATGGCTACTAATTAATGAGCTAGTGATTTAGAAGAAATGGTTTTTTTTTTCACACAATAAGTTTTAATTACAATGAAAGCAAAGTACATACATATATTTGAGGATCTGGGCCTTACTATTTAAAGGCATATCTACACTGCCTCTCAGCTATACTAAGAAGCACCAAAGTGAAGCATGACCCCACCCCCCTCTTTCCCTGTACCTAATGTATAGAAATAAGCACAAAGAGTTGCTTCAGAGTAGTGCAAGCAGAAATTATCTGAGCAGGAGGAGGGGCCCAGAGCAAATTAGCCTGTGTGGGGCCCCATCCCTGGATGTGAGGAAGGTGGTGGCAGATTTGGCAGGGGAAGCAGGGGCGAGTAGCCGGATGTGCTGATTTCAGTGGCAGATTCGTTGGCGGGGGGAAGGGGTGCTGAGCAGGTGGATGTGAAGCTGGTAGCAGTGCAGCATTGCTGCGCCACTCTGTCTGGCTCCGTGGGCCCCCCAAATTGCAGGGCCCAGGGCAGTTGCCCTGATTGGCCCCCCTCTAGGGATGGCCCTGAGCACAAGCATGTACCAGTGAACATGCTCTAGACAGAGGTTATTGGTGCATACCTATCAATGCTCCAAAATAGCTATATTACAACCATTTTCTGCCTTTTCATACAAAGAGTGGTTCAACCATTGAGTTTTCAGATGAAAAGGGCCTGCTTACACACCCTCCTCAGCATGTACTTCAAGAATGTCTACCAGATTGTGTTCCACAGGTGAAACTGTCAGAGGAATCCTCCCAGGACTTTGGTGTGAGAGGTACTGTCAAGACTAAAGCATTGAAACATGTCCGCTAAGGCCACTGGCAGGTGTTAAATTAAAGGGGAGATAAGATCTGATTCATAATCCCAACAATCATGCTTCCTGCCATGCCATTAACACATGGCAGGATGTGAGATTGTGGGATCAAGTAACAGCCCATTGTACCACATTGCTGGTATAGGGAGTACCCAGAATCATGATTCTGGGCTCCCCTTGCACCATCACGTAGCAAGCTCAGCTGCCTGTGCTCCCTATGCTGCAATGCGGATAGGAACCCCAGCCAGCTGATCAGAATCCCTAGCTGAGGGAGCACATGGAGCCCTTGGCCACACATTTACTTAAAGACATGATAGAAACCAGCCACTAAGTTATTACGTATAACTTTGTACGATAATTTTATGGCTTATTCCTCAGGTTATCACACCATAAATTGGTCCCCCAGGTATGATTGTAAACTGCATCTGACTGGAGGGCCTGGTGGCAACATGGTGGAGCTACTTGTGGTGGGTAACTCCTATAAAATACTACAATGTTGCAACTTCTAGAATAAGGTGAGTATAGGGTGCTTCTAAACCCTAGTCCTCACTGCCTTGTGGGTATTCCTTGGTTGAAGAAAGGCTAAGGGACATCACTTTGATAGAAACACACGCTTACTGAGGCATTAGACAGTCAGCAGCAGTTATTATTTGTTGCTTTCTGACAGAAGCTACAATCATTGAGACACTGATCATCTGGTCTTGGTCTGGCCTTTGGATTCTGTCTCAATGGTCTAAAGCGGGGTGGGGTGGTAGGTCTTGGGCAACCTTCACTCTTCCATATTCTTGCCTAGGCATATCTGTCAAAGGCTGTTTTGTGATGCTTGCAGGACTCCATACAAGCAGATTCATCAGACACCTGATTAGATCTCTTTCACGTAGCCCATGATCCAGAGGATCACTGGTTGCCTACTAATTGCATTAATATGTGGTTAGGTCACTACTTAAGACCCGATTAACCAGTTAATCATGTCTTACGTGTAACATCTGTCAGGGGCCTCAGTAACAATATACCTACCTGCTATCTGCAGTCCCTGGATACATTTCTTCTCCCTGTTGCTTTTCTGAGTCCTTCCCATTCTGGGAAATTAAAAACTTTTTGCTAGCTGAGTTTGATAAGACATCAGGAGTCTGTAGGTGAATGTTCACAATTCTAATTGCTACTAACAGCTGTATGGTTTCTTATTTATTAGGAATTAAGGATGGGGTTTTTACCCCCTTCATTGAGTTTACCATGTGAGGTTTATTTAGCTTTTGTCATTTATTACATCTGTTAGGCTTCATCACTTAGCCATCATAGTTAATGGACCAACCAGTGTTCCATTACAAATTTTGTAATAGACATATTGTAATGCACATTCTAACATTTAGTTGAAGGAATAACACTCCTGATTTTTTTCTGTAACTACATATTAGACTATTTTCAGGATAATTTTCAGAATTAATAACTAACATACTCAATTAAAGTACAATTTCCTGCAAAAACACAGTTTATGTGGAACTCTAGGTAACTTCAGGGCTGAGTAACAAGAAAGACAGATTTTCCACCCTTAGAATATATTAAATGTGCCCCGATAAAAGCAGAGGTGAGGACATCCATAACTAAGCCTTGATAAGGCAAACATTCACAGACATAAGAAATTCTGTTGAGCTCCTTGGGACTATTCATATGTTTGCAGTTACTGATATGCACAAGTGCTTGAAGTGCTGGAGCCTTAGTTAGCAATAATAAGAGTCACTAGTTATCCAGCTACCTCATCCTAGATCTTGATGTGTTCAACTGTCAGTGGGGCTCTCCTTGGATACAAGGTGTAAATAGCATGTATCCAAATTCAGAATTTGAATCTCAGTTTACAAGTCCACAAATTCTAGCAGTTGCTAATGATATTTCTGGTTGACCTCTATCAGTAATGATTATGAGGATAATTACTGGACACTTTTCCTTTTTTTAAATAAAGAAATAAGATGCAAATGTTGACACTAGTGCAATTCTAATGCTGTACTTCCTTCAATGATAAAATCACACTCATATCTTAGGCCTTGGTCATAGAATGAGTGAAAATCCTGATTCAATGACCATTAAGTCAATAGTTCCATTGATTTTAATTAATTTTTGTTATTTTTCATATCTTTTGAGAGCTTAATTATGAAATTCACTATTCAATTAACATATTTTAATATTTCATCAAGTGTCATCTATGTCCAATATGAAGTGATCCCATAAAAGCTTCCAGATACTAATATTTGAATACTTGACATTACCAATATTCTGCCTAGGACTGAGGGAATGACTTCTTACTTTTAAGTTATCTATATTAAATATGAAATAAAACCTAAAAGAACTGATATTATTTTTCTCTCCTTATGTAAACAGGTCTCAGAATACGACTGTTCAACTTTTCTCTCAAGTTATTAAGCTGTTTGTTATATATAATCCGAGTACTCCTGGATGATCCTACACAAGGATATGCATGGTAACATTTCTTTTATATATTTGAGCTTTTAAAGTATTTCTTAAATTGTATGAATAGATCAGTCAGGTTTAAAAATGGTTATTGTTCTGCCAATAGGTATTTAATTTCAGCTTCAAATCTTCAGATTTGGATTTGGCTGAATCAAATCAGGAACAGTGATCCTAAACAATGAATTGAATCCCCATCCCTGATTCGGGTCAAATCTGAATCCAAATTGAATAGGGCCCCACTTTACACACCCCTGCTGGACAGTAATGTAGTGGAGCTCTGAACATGCTGAGAAGCAATTCCAGTTACAGTGCTTCAAAATCCTTCAAAAATGCAGTTACTTTCCTATATGCTTAGAAGCCCTGGATGGAAACTTATTCCTGGAGGCCCCAAAAGTGTTTCAGCTGTTTCTTCCAGTGCCTAATTACCCATACTCAAGTAATCAATGGTGCAGTTCGCTCACCACTTGCATGTACTCTTCCACAGAATGTGCACATTGCTGCATGACCAATTTCAGCCCTCCATTTAGGTGGAGAAAATGGTGGTTCTTGCCACATGTTTAACGGCTAATATGCTAACCACACATGACTCTTGGTTATCAGTGTCACCAACTGTCATGACTCTACTGTGAATCTCAGAATATTAAAAGTGCTCAGAGTCACCTGAGAATTAGATCTTTCATCTAAATATCTAATTGACTCTTTCATCCTTTACCTTAAATAGGTACTTTTTAAACAAACTACCCCTCATGCTTTTCAGAAAGAGTTTGAGAATGCCATCCAAAGTACTGTAAAAGCCAGATGACATAAGCTGTATTGTTCTTTCTTCAAATCCCATTATATTTTGTTGGTCTGACACATTATTTTTGAGTATTTGAATTTGGAAATACCGGATTATACATATTCCTGGTAGTTGAATACTCTCTTCTTCTCTTTTTTAAGTGAAGTTGCACAAAATAAAAAAATAAAAACTCTAGATACAAAAATACTATATTTTATTCAATAGTACATTGCTCTACTCTTGTTTCATTTGACATTTAATAATTCAAGCTAGTTGCAAGTTTATGAATCTTACTTTCTGCCCTTTTAAAAATATCTTATACAGTTAAATTTTCCAATGCTAAATATGAATGCATGTCACTATTGTTATTCATTAATTATTGCTTCCATAAGATCTAATTCTGTTACCCTGGCATTGTGAAAAGGAAGATTCATGAGCAAAGATTCTATTCTCTGGGAAGAAGTGTGATAGACACAGGCCTTTTGGCAGTGCTTTAAGCAGCTGACAACTAGAAGGATTATTTTGCTTTATTATTGGAAGCAGCTACATGTGCTAAGGTTAAAATACAGCGGAACCTAGGATATAAAATAGTGATGAGTCTTTTATAATGCTCATTTATAGAAATGCTATATATTTTAAGAAGAACATTTGAAAGGATGGAAAATTACTTAAAGAAAATAGGCTGGCACTCAGTTATGCATAAGAACAGATGCATTATGCAGATGAACAATGGGAAAGAGAAAATATTATTTTCAAAAGTTTATAGTGCAGATGAGTTTGCTTCTGGGTCTGTCCAGCCACTAAGGGGCCAGACTGAGGCCGGCCCCAGGGCTGCAGGCTAGGAACTTACCCTAACCCAGGGCTGGGGTGCCTCTATGGCAGCCCCTGTCATCAGGCTATAAAAGGCTGCAGATATTTTGAGCCCTGGGACACACAGATAGGAATCCTGAGGGCACTGTAGGCTCATGTGTCCCCTTGGGCAGGCCACCTCCTAGCTGTGCCTACCTGCCAGCACCTCAGCATTGCTGCCTAGAACCTCCCTACTGTGTGGCTGCCAGAAGAGTGCCATCCAGACCAGCAGGGTGCTGCAGGATGCTAAAGGCTGCTTCAGACTCTGATCAGACCTGCCAGTCCCCAGAACCACCTGAAGGCAGTCTCTGGCCAGCAAGGTCATTGCCACCTTTTTGCAGCATACCCACAGCAGTCTGGGCCTGCAGGTGCAGTGGGGCATGGCCTATGCCATTTGGCTGACTGCTCTATGCTGTGGCTCAGTGCTGAGCTCTGTAGGCAACTGTCCAGGTCCGGCAGCTCAGGGACAACTGCACAGGGACTCAGAGAGGTGATGCAAGACCCACCATGGCCTCCTCCCTGTCCACAGACATGCCCATGCCCTCTACCTGGGGCCTGAACTGGACCAAGGAAGAAACTGGCAACTTCATGGTACTGTGGATCGAGGCAGAGGTGCAGCACCAGTTTGAGCTGGGAGGCTGGGCAAATGTGCATATTTATAAAGTACTGTCAGGCCAGATGCAGGAGCAAGGGCACAACCAATGAGTGCAGCAGTGCTGCATAAAGGTTAAGGCATTGTGGGCACAGTGGGTAACCATGACTAACCACAATTGTTGGTCCAGTCTTGCCCACAAGTCTGTACTTTTTATGCTGCAACTACATGTCATTCTTCTGCCGTGGGACTCAGGCCACCACGATGTGCAGCCTGCCCAAATCTCTGCCCCAGCCTGACCCCCCAGTGACACATCACTGGGGGAGGGCCTGTTGGGTGCCTAGCAGCCCATCCCACCCAGTTCCCTGGCTGAAGTTCCCACTAGAAGCTCAGGGAACCTTGGCCAGCACCTCCTTTGCTCGCTCTGCATCCTGGGGCCAGACATGAGGCATGGCCAGCCATAACACTGCCAACTTCCAGCAGCACCATCTCCTCCATGTGAGGGGTGGGGTGGCTTCAACCAGATGCCTGGATGCCACAAACTGTGGGCTAAAGACATTGGCCACTGCCTCACAATGTCACTGACAGAGGGGACCATGCCGAACCACCAGCCATGCCAGCCCTGACCACATGCTAAGCCCCATGCGGGGTAGGGGGAGGGTTCTCCCTACCCCAGCCCCTGTCCTTGCCTCCCTTCCCCACCTGGCCTGCCCACACTTCCTGACCCTGGGTTCCCCCCCACCCCTTTCCTCAAACACACACAGCATGCAGAGGCAGGACACAGTGCTAAATTTTTTGAGCAATCTGTGCCCCCACAGCTAGGCTAGTATGAGCTTCTCATATACCAAGGAATACATGTATGGTGGTGGTGATGTCCTCCTTGGCAGTGGGGGCAGGGACACATAGCACAGCCACAGATAGCCTTCCAGCGAGCAGCAGAGGTGGTGGGGCAGCCCAGACTTGCCCACTATGGCATCATATATCACACTCCCATTCCAGGAGTGCAGGTCCACCCAGGGCACCATAAAAATCAACAGTAGCAGGGTGTAGTTGGCTGGGAACCCCTCAGTCCACAGAAACACCTCACCACACACTACCTGGGAAATGTGCAGCAAGGGCACTCAGGTCACGGTGCTGGTGCAGTAGGGGATGGGCCCTAGTGTGCCTCCCTGGAGACACTCCCAGAGAGGAGGGTGGGGGCACAGGAAGCTTCTTGTCCCAGTTGTCTGGGAGCCCCATGCTTCCCGAGCCTGGGTTCCATGGGCTAGGGAACAGCACAGCAGATTGGTTAGTCTGCAGGAGGAGAAGGGGGTCACAGCATGGTTTGGAACTGTGGCAGCAGGTGCTGCGAGATGCCTGACCTGTCTTGCTCTGGGGATGGGGTAGGGGACGCAGGCTGTCTGTGGCCAGCTGCCAGCAGTTTACTGGCCCCAGGGTAGCATGCAGGAATAAGCGGCTCAGCCAGTGACTGCCTGGGCCTGGGCTTGGCTGGCTAACTTATCTTAGTCTCTGGATACCCATGCATAGCTGATCCCCAATCTGAGACTCGGCAGCACATGGCCACTGGTACGGAGCATCTCATCTCTAAAATGTTGCAAACTTTGACAAAAAATTTCTGTCTAATGGCTCTACAAGGTCTGCAGCTGGACACGTGGGAGAGGCCACACTTGGTAGTGGGGATGTGGCCTCAGGGTCACCATGGCCCAAAGCCAGAGAACTGTGGATATGATGACTCCATGAGAGGTGCACAATGGACTGCACCATCTTCCTTCAGTGGTTGGTAGCAGTCTCAGAGGACTGGTGACCAGGAGTTCTGGATGAGCAGCTCCAGGTGCAGCGTAGCCTACATTCCCTGACCATCCTGGGTCAGGGAATGTAGGCTACGGATGATGACCTCTGGGTACTGGACACCATTCTGACCCTGGCACTTGCCTCTGTCCCTGGCACTTGCCACTGTCCAGCCACCAACCCTAGCCCTGTACTCTCCTTGGCAGCTGCCTATTGCCCAGAAGCAGGCCCCTGCTTGGGTCTGGGAGCAGGTCCTGTAGCACCTCTAGGTGCCAGGAGCCCCCACCTGGCCTCTGCTCTGGGTCCACTACCACCCAGCCCCCAGCCTGTCCCAGGAACCAAATAGGAAAGGGTAAACCTGCATACCTGACCCTATCCATTGCTTCTGCTGTTCTCTGGGCCAGAAGTATCCTAGCCTGGCAATAGCAGAGGCTGGGCAAGCAGGTTAACCCTTCCTTGCCTGCTCCTTTGGGGGACACAGTACAGGCAGTCACAACTAAGTAATGTCTTATGGGCAGGGGGGAACTGGGTGAGCCCCAGGGGCAGGGGTGAAGCTTAGAAGAGGGGGAGGGATTCTTACATTTTAGTCTTTCAGGTCCTTGCTGGCCTGAATATGTGACTGTTCCAAACATTTGCTAGTACTGACACCAATCAATGTTTATGCATCTCACACAAGCTCCATACACTCTTTTTCTGGTAACTGCATTGTTTCAAAGCTTGCAGAGTGAGGTTTGATTTTTGCCGATACCTTTTCAGTTGCAGTGAATTTATTATTTCAGATTATTATAAATGTGAATAAAATAATCCCTCTTCACAGTTTTTCCTTCTAACTCTGCAAGATTTCTAGCACACCTGAACCCCTCACTGTTAATATGGTAGCTTCCTGGAAAGGGAAAAGATGTCTCACATGTCCCATGCAATCAGCATCAGCTTCTGTTAATTGTTGTTCCCTGAATATGATGTTAATGGACACATTACGTGTGTGTTATATCACACATTTCACTATCTGTCATTTCACATAATACAGTTAATTTGATCCTGTCAATAATTTTGCTAAGTGATGTATTTTATATGTTTCTAAACATTGAAGAAACCCCCAAGGAACACTTTCTGCATGACTCTAAAACAATTAATTCTGCATCATTTGAATAAGGTTTAATAAAGCACAATTATAATGCAGCTTCAGTGTTTATATGAGTAGCACAAGTTAGGGAGCTGTGAAGAATTTGCAATTTGAAACGAGGGAGATGTCTCTAAATTAGGACATGTGAGAAATGTGGATAGGAGACAGTACTTTATCAGATATTATAATGGTACAAAATAAATTTAATTTTCAGCCAATGTAGAGATGTGAAGACCGAGAAAAAAAACAGAAAAATTCAGGAAAAAACATTTTTTCCCTGTATTTTCCAAGATCTTTCCCCCTTTTTTTTTCCAATGGAAAAATTGGAAATTTTAACAAGAACCTCTTATGACATATTTTCTTTTAGCATGATGAATGAAATGATTTTTAAGACAAGGTTTTCAAAAATTGTTTACTACAGCTGCCCTTTACTCCATCAAAATGATTTCTAATAAGTATATAATATTAAGATGTTTTATGTAAGACAATCTACAGAATTAGGATTATTACATTTCCTTTATATAGTAGAAATGCTACAACTGTCAAATCCAAGATGCAATTCTTACCCAAGAAAGCACTTTCATCTGCACAGGAGGAGGAAGGAAGGACCCAGGGCCTTCTTTGCTTGTGTATTTCTGCACTGCTTGCAGCTTGCCTTCTTCTAGTGACATTTGATCTGGAGTTTGGTGGAGATAGAATAATATGTCCTCCTCATGACTCCTAACTCAGCCCCTCAACCTGGTCACCCCTCCCTTCAAAGGACTGTAAAAGAAACCTAAAGATTTTGGTGCTGGAATGGAATCACCTCCTCCTGGACCCTGTGAACTTGAGATCCACAGAAGTACCTAACAAACTGCATCTAGCAACACAAAGGAACTGAAAGTAGACTTCTTGTTTGATGAAAGGTAAAAGTTTCAATTTCTTTGAGTTTGGTATATTAAACTATATTTTCAGTTAGTATATCTTCATAATTTATGGAATTCATAATGGGAGTTCTTACCAGTCTGATGCTTTCTGAGCAAATCATCCTGTACCTTACCCTAGCAGTGAGGTAAGGTCTGAGGAAAGGAGTGGTTCTCAGTTATCTTGCTGAGCAGGACTGCCCTCCATCAATTACTACATTTTTCACATACTGCAGCTTAGTGTTTATATATGTAACCTAGCTATTAAATTACTTTTTTTTTTTTTTCCCCTCTCAGCAACATGGTGTGACCATCTTCTAACATATGGAAGCATTTCCACACTGCAACTGCAAGTCATTCTGGAAAAAAAAACAAAACTCCAAACAAACCCTATGTTTTCCAAATGCTGTCATATTAAATATGCATTTCCAAATCCTTCCAGGAGGACCAAATATATTCTTGCATGTATGAAATGTCCTGCAGACATAAAAAATAGCTGACACCTGAAAAGCAAGAAAAAACTGACCAACCTCTTGCAAAAGCAGTATCTGCTTCTGGGACACCGTTATCAATCACTGAAAATGCACATTGGCAGACAGCATTTAAATTATTAAGACAATTGTACCATTTGCCCAGCAGACATTCTTTAAACAAGCTTCTTCTAGAGTCAGAATATGAATGTGTTATGCAATCTGTAAACAAAAAAATAAAAAAAATCAATGAAGCACTCTTGCAATACTTTCTGATGGGTGGACAAATGTACAAGGAGAAGGAATCATGAATTTTGTGATAACAACACCTCAACTAGTTTTTCATAAAAGTACTGAAACAGGAGAGAACAGACATACTGCAGAGTATATCAGTAGTATAATATTTGAAGTCTTACAGAAGATTGGGAGTGGTAGAGTATCTGATTTGCTAACTGACAATGCAAGCAATATGAAAGCATGGGAGATCACAATGGACAAATATCTACATTTTACTGTGATAGAATGTGCTTTCCATGGCCTAAACTTGCTTCTTAATGATTTTATAAAGCTGGACACACTGCAAAAGATCTATACTATAACAAAAGAAGTTATAAAATATGTAAAATCTACTCATATTGCAGCTGCAATCATTGAGAAGGAACAGGAAGAAAACGAGAAGAAAATGGTGACACTCAAACTTTGTAGTAAAACTAGATGCTGTGGGATGGTGATCTCATTTGAATGTTTACTAAAAACACAAAGCAGCTCTTCAAGAAACAGTGATAACTAAAGACCTTAAAATAGTCTGAAGCATAAGAAACACTGTACTTTGTGTGGATATCTTCTGGGCTCAGCTGTATAACTCCCTGAAGATTCTAAAGCCAATTTCTTCAGCAGTCACTGCATCTAAATCAGACAGTGCATTTTTGCCAGACATTCCTTACCTAATGGCCCAGATAAAATCAACTGGCTTTGACAGCGTAAGTATATCTCTACTTACAAGTACAGAAGAAGGAAAAGTAAAAGATTTCATTCAGAGGCGGAGGAATTGTGTTACCAGCCAATTCATGCTGCTGTAAATCTTTTGAATCCAAGATTTAAAGACAGAAATTTTAGTGATGATAGTATTGCTACTGCTTTTGACCGAACTACAAAATAAGCAACACACTTAGGAATCGATGTGGCAAGATACTTGCAAATGTTGCAGAACACAGAACATGGTCAGGTATGTGTTCCAGGAGTACAATCTGGGACTCTGCCATGCATATTCCTCCTGCAACACGGTGGCAAGGCCTTTGTTCAACACAGCCTCTGACTCAACTTGCTTCTTGCCTGCTTCAGATTCCTCCATCTTCTGCAGCATGTGAAACAAATTGGTCTATGTTTGGAAATATACACAGGAAATCAATAAACTAACCTGTGAAAGAGTACAGGTCCTTGTTTCAATCCACACATATTTTCAGTTTTCTGAAGTCCATGAAGATAAAAAAGGTTGTTTCGGATTCAGAATCAGAAAATATTGATACTTTAGAAAATGATTCTGACTCATTATACAAAGACACTTGTGGTGCTAATATTTTCCAGGATATATTTGATTGTTTAAATGATATATTGGTTTCATGTACCAAATTTTGTCTCCAACATGGGAGGGATGTTTTTTTTTGAGCAATTTTTCTAAAAATAAGAATTTCTTCTTTTTCTGGAGAGTGCTGACTGTATGGAGGGGACTTTCTAAGTCTGGATAATAAAAACATTCTTTTGTTTACTGCAATGTTGATGGTTTCTATTTTCAAATTTTATTTTTTACTAGTTCTCATGAACTGGCAAATACTAGGATATGCTTAAGTACCTTAGTGTACAGCAGCTTGTAGCTCAATCTGTAACATTAATTTAAAATAATTAATTTAAATACCTTAGTTTTATTCAAATAATAAAAAGGCATTTATACTTTTACATTTGATAAATATACCAAACATTACAATTGTATATACTAATTAAGTTATACATAATATGTTTTATGTTTTTAAAGTAGTAAAGTAAATGTACATAGGTAAGAAAATAAATATTGCGTGTATTTCATTTTCTACCCAAATTTCCATTTCCCCCCATCAAAAAAAGGTTGGAGGGAGGGAGAAATACATTTTTTCCCACCATGGCTTCAAAATTTCCAGAAATTTTACATCTCTAATCCAATATTTTACATATATTATTGTTTCTAAAACACAACTACTAGAAAATATATACAATACAGGTCATCGTAGTTAGGAAAGCAGAAACAAAGTCCTTTGTAAAAGTTAAAGCAATGATCTTGTGTTTATGACTTTGAATACATTAGCCATCTGGTGCCAGTTCTTTCATAAACCTTGTAAAACAGAAATCCAAAATGGGCTGCATGGGGCCAGAGACCAGACTAAATTGTCTAGTATAAAAAATATATATATAAATACTGAGATGCTTTCATATTAATGATCATTTGTTGTGCAATGAGGCTGCTGGCATTACTTCATTTCAAAATCTCCTAATAAAGCAGTGAGCCAAAATGAGCATATATTAAAGAGTACACAAGCTTACTTCTGGATGTGCAGGACAGGATTAAAACTGAGATAAGCACTAATGACCCAGAACTGATTGTTATCTGAGGTATCCTTTGATACCTGTGTACTTAAATACAGTGGTTTATTTGCAGGTTGCAAGCTATGGTAATTCCCCAAGCTTTCCCCAAACAGAATGTTCCTTGACTTTAAATACTTAATAATTAACCAGGCAGGGACTGTGTTTGTCCCTGCACTCTATATCATTGCTTTGCATTTGACTAAATGTATTTCAACACACTATTTAGCATGTTCTGTCCCTATTAAACATTTATCTGGCTTCCTCCCTTGTAGAAATCTCTCAGAGGATTCACTTACGTTAGCTCACTAAGGCCCTGAATTCTAACTTCTCTTTCAAGGAGATGGACTTTTATGTCTACATGGAGCCTTACTGATGTCAATAGGGGGTTCTGCCCATTTGAAGTGACCTTGGACCAGGGTGTAGAGTACCAAAGTCTTACTCTTAGACATGCTTTTTTTTTTTTTTTTAAAGACCATATCTACACACTGGGCATACCTACAAGTACATGCAGTCCTCTATTTGCAACGTTTTGTGTCACAACTTTTTGCACTTACAACATTTCTAAACTGACACCCTAATTTCTGACATCAGTTTCAGCTTTACAACACTTGATCCAATGCGATATCATGCCAGTGAACAAGTTTGCTGCATCATTCATTTCCCTGTAGCACATCTGTCCAACTTTCTTGGATGCTTTCTTTAAGAAAGCAGATAAGACTCCAGAAAAATCTCCAGCCAGGACTCCTGAGAAGACTCCAGCCAAGATCCCTTCAAAAAGTACAACCAAGAGCCCTTCAGAAAGGCCAGTGAAATCACCTCAAAGAACTCCTTCCAAATCAATATGATTGATATTTACAAAATCAGTACATTAATGTAGCTATATTACTCATCTATAATTGATTGAGTACAAAATTCTGGGGTATTTTTGGTGAAAATAGGGCATCAGGACTTGGTTCAGGAACCAATCCTCCATTTATAACACAGTTTCTTATGAGAAGATTGGTTCTGAGTTACGTTTTGACTTAAAATGCAGTTTTTAGGAACCAATTGTGTCATGAGTCTGAGGACTGCCTCTACTATATGTCTGCACAGTAACTGTCATTACCATGCAGTCCTGATGGCGTATGGGTTATTTCCATCCCTACTGTGCAGTATAAGCAGTAGCATCAACGTCACATTTCTTTCCTGCCAATGCTACATTACTGTAGTGATGAACAATGTTGCTGTAGCTCATTTCTATGGCAATGTAGCGTCTCATGTAGATACACATAATGTGTCCCAGAACTTACTACTAGCCTTCCATGTGTGCTGCTGCGGTGAAAAGTACAAGTGGTCTACTGGTACATGAAATATAGCAGGCCAAAATACAATTTGAGAAGTGTTTTTCTAAGTTTTCCAAAGTTGATAATAAAAGGGTTGTGGTTTTTTTTTAATACAACAGAAACAAAAAGCCAGTGAGAGAATTGGTGGGACCATTCAGTGACCGAGGTGTAAAAGGTGCACTCAAGGATGATAGGACCATAGTGAGAATCTAAATGAATTATTTGCATAAGTTTTACTGAAGAAGATACTGGAGGAATTCCCAAAATGGATCAGTTCTTCCCAACAGATAGGTCTCAAGAGTTGGATTACATAGAAATGAAAATAGAAGAAGTTTTAGAACAAATTGTTAAATTAAATGCTATTAAATTGCCTGGGACTGGATGGCTTTCAAGAGAGGGTTCTGAATGAATTCAATTGTGAAATTGTAGAACTGTTGGCAAGAGTATGTAACCTACCATTACAAATGGCCTCTGTTCCAGAAGACTGGTGGGTTGCCAACATAAAACCATCTTCAAAAAGGGCTCCAGAGACAATTTTGGGAACTACAAACCAGAAAGTCTCACTTCCATCCCTGGCAAGTTGACAGAATGTATATTAAAGAATAGCATTGGACGTTACATGAAGAAATATAATCTTGTGGGGAAGAGTCATCATGCTTTTTGTAAAAGGAAATCTCACCTCACAAATCTGCTGAAGTTTTTGTAGGTGTTAAGCCACATGGACATGGGACATCCAGTTGACATAATATATCTGGACTTTCAAAAATCTTTCAACAAAGTTTTTATAGGCTTAAAAAAAAAGAGAGTTGTCAAATTATTGGAGAAAAGGTTCTTTCCTGGATTGAGAGCTGGTTAAGAGATAGGAAACAATGTGTAGAGCTAAATGGTCACTACTTAGGATACATGGAGGTCAGAAGTAAAAGTCCTGCAGGGATCTGTGCTGGGCCCAATGTTGTTCAACATTTTCATCAATGTCCTGGGAATAAGGGCTCACAGCAAAATCTTCAGATTTGCAGATTCTACTAAATTATTTTGAGTAGTCAAATCCCAAACTGATAGAGGGGCTGCAGAAATCTTTCTCCAAGCTAAGTGAGTGGGCAAAAATGTCAGATGAACCTTAATGTTGATAGGTACAAGGTAAAGCACCTGGGGGAAAAATAACATCAGTCACATATATATAACACTAGATTCCAAAGTAGCTTTAAAAACTCAGAAAAGAGACCTTAGATAATTCTGTAAAACCATCAGTTCAATATGAGGTGGTGACCAAAATAGTTAATACAGCATTGATTAATAGTGATAGTTAATACATCATTAAGAAGGGAATTGAAAGCAAAGTGGAAAATACCATCATGACACTATACAAATTCACAATACACCTGCGTCTCCTTGGAGGCTGACATCAGCTAGCAAGGTTGAAGTTTTGGACTTCAAAAAAGTGAATTTCAACAGGTTCAGAACAATAGTAGGGGAAGGGCTGTGGGACCAGGGACTGAAGGTGAAAGGAGTGCATGAAGACTGGTTATTCCTCAAGGACATGATTCTCAAAGCACAAAAAAGTCCATTGCCATGCAGAGGAAAGGTAGCAGAAGGATTGGTAAGCCATCTTGACTTAATAAGAATATCATGGTCTTCTTGAAAAAGAAGAAAGAAGCATAAAAACAATGGAAGCTTGGGACAGTCCCCAAGAAGGATTATACAACAACTGCCTGTATTTGTAGGGAGCAGATTAGAAAGGCTGAGGTGGCGACTGAATTTAAACTAGCTATAGAAACCAAGGACAATAAGAAGTCCTTCTTTAGGCATGTAGGGAACAAGATGGAAACAAATGGACGCATAGGGCCATTGCTTAACAACTCAGGACAGCTGGTTACCAACACTAAGGAGAAAACCAAACTCCAGAATGACTACTTTGCTTTGATATTTCACCAGCCTAAGGGGAATATCATACTCAACAAGGTTCAGAATGGATATGGTGGGAATGACAACCTTCCTACTGTTGATGTTGAACTTTTGTGTGATCAGTTAGAAAAGTTAGACATTCATAAGTCAGCAGGACCAGATGAACTTCATCCAAGATTGCTGAAGAAACTGGCTGAAGTCATTATAAGACATCTGGCTAAACTCTTCCAAAACTCATGGTGCTTGGGGGAGGTCCCTGAAGACTGAAAGAGGGTCAGTGTTGTGCCCATCTTCAAGAAGGGGAAGAGAGAGGACCCAGGCAACTACAGGCCAATTAGCTTAACTTCTATCCCACAGAAAATTCCGGAAAAATTAATCAAGGAGTCTATGTGCAATACGCCTGCAGAAGGTAGGATTCTGAATGACAGCCAGAATGGCTTCATTGTGGGCAGGTCTTGTCTTACCAATCTCATCTCCTTCTATGAGAAGGTAACTCATCACCTGGATAAGAGAGAGGAGGTCCACACGGTTATACCTAGACTTCCAAAGGCCTTTGATCTTATATCCCATGATGTTCTCAAGGGAAAATTGGAGGATTGTGGGCTTAACCTCCGAATAGTTAGGTGGGTAGGAAACTGGCTGAGGGGTAGGACCCAGAGAGTTCTAATGAATTGATCTGTGTCATCCTAACAAGAAGTGAGAAGTGGTGTCCGTCAAGGGTGCATGCTTAGTTCAGTAGTTTTCAACATCTTTATCAATGATTTGGATGTGGGGGTGAAGAGCTCATTGGCCAAGTTTGGGGGATCATGGTCATGCTTGAAAATAGGCTTCAGATACAGGCAGACCTAGACAAGCTGACAAGTTAGGCAGATCGGACCCAGATGAAGTTCAACATTGAGAAGTGTAAAATGGTCCATCTGGGGATGAACAATCTCTAACACAGTTACAGGCTCAGTGGTACCAAACTGACTAGCACCATGACTGAAAGGAGCCTGGGGTAATAATAGACCATAGTATGAACATTAGTCATCAGTGCGATGATGTAGGTATCAGGGCAAACAATACTCTGGCATGCATCAACCGATGCATCTCAAGCAAAACCAAGGAAGTAATTCTTCCATTTTACTCAGCATTGGTGAGACTACAGCTTGAGTACTGCATCCAGTTCTGGGTACTGCACTTCAACAAGGATGTGGAAAAGTTTGAGAGAAGAGCCACCCATATGATCAGAGATTTTCAAGGCAAGCCATACAAGGAAAGGGTAAGGGACTTGGGTTTCTTCAGCCTAAAAAAGAGAAGGCTGAGAGGGAACTCGGTAGCAGGTTACTGCTATATCAGGGGAATACATCAAGGGCTTGGCAAACAAGTGTTCACCAGGGTATCCTTGGAGAAAGCCAGGAGTAATGGCCACAAACTCCTGGAACACCATTTCAGGCTTATCACTGGGGAAAAAACTTCCTCACAGTTAGGGTGTCCAGACTGAGAAATAAACTCCCCCCAGAAGTGCTGCAATCATGTACCCTGGAAATCTTTAAGAAGAGACTGATGGTCACTTTGCTGGGGGTCACCTGACCCCAGTTGTCTTTGCTGCCTAGTGCAGGGAGGCTGGACCCAATAATATTGCAAGGTCCCTTCCAGCTCCTTACTATCTATGAATCTATGAATCTTTAATAGTATGTGAACCTTTGGTGTCTGCATCTCAAAAAGGATGTAGTAGAATTAGAAAAGGTACAGAAAAGGGCAACCAAAATGATCAGGGTATGAAGTAACTTCCATACCAGGAAAGATTACAAAAGCTAGACTCTTCAATTTGGAAAGAAGGAGGCTGGGTGGAGTTATGATCTATAAATCATGAAAGGTATGGCAATGACAATGAAACGAGACAGGCCTTCAGAGCAAAAGTGTTGGAAGAAATACAAATTGAAGAAATAGAAGACACTGAAAGTTGATGGCAAGAGGCAGCAGATAAGATCAGGGAAATGGGAAACGAAATTTGCAGAGTGGCATCTGGAAAGATGCCTGTTGGGAAGGAAACATGATGGTGGAATGAGGAGGTCAAGGAAGTAGTAAGGGAGAAGGAGAAACGTAAGAAATGGAAAGATACATGGGACCCTCTGGACTTTGAAGCCTATACAATGGAGAAAAAGAGGACCAGTGCTAAGGCCAAAAACACTGCAATGGAGTATTTGTACTAAGGGACAGAAGGAATTTTACAGGACTGTTAGCAGAAGAGAGAGCTTGACAAGGGATGTGATGCAAAGATATGATGATCAAAGATGAATCTGGCACACTGTTGATGAATGAAGAAGAGATTAAGGACAGGTGGAAAAAATATTTTGAAGACCTGATAAACAAAGAGAACCCAAGAAGTTTGTGAGCAAGTGCCACAGAAAATCAAGGCATGGTGACTGGCATCAACAGAATGAAAGTGGAAAGAGCATTGAACAAAATGAAGAATGGAAAAGCAACAGGACCTGATGATATACCAGTGGCATTTTGGAATGTCTTGTGGGGAAGAAGGAATCAATATACTATGGGAGGTGTTTAAAGCAATATTTGCCATGGAGAAGATGACAAATCTATGAAGAGGGAGTGTTCTGGTGGCAATATTCAAGCAGAAAGATGATGTCCAGAATTGTGGCAATGATTGGAGAGTCACTTTGAAGGTGTGGAAAGGAGTGGTGGAGAATTGGTTAAGGACAGAGGTAGTCATTGGAGAAGGCCAGTATGGATTCATGCTGGGGAAAAATACCATGGATCCGATTTTTGCAATAAGACAGATGATGAAGAAATACAGGGAAGATTGTAAAGACATCCGTTTCATTTTTATTGACCTGGAGAAAGCCTATGATCATGTTCCCAGGGAGGACATATGGGAGTGCCTAAGACTTAAGGTGGTCCTGGAAACATATGTCAGAATCATCAAGGACACATATTGGAAATGTGAGGAGCAGTTCAAGAGAGACAAAGAGCTTTGAGGTGAAGCTGGGTGTACATCCAGGGTCAGCTTTGAGCCTGTTTCTGGTTGCAGTCATGATGAATGTGTTTACTGAACAAATAAGGAGACCATCCTGGAATATGATGCTTGTGGACAACATGGTCATTTCTCTGAGAATCCATAGGAAGTGCAAGCTGGCTTGGACCAATAGAAAGAAGTGCTAGAGGGAAGAGGGATGAAGATTGATTAATCCAAAACAGAATATACATATTGTGATTTTTCTGAGGTACCTGATATTGGAAATGTGATAATCTATAGGAAACATGTTCAGAAAGTTAACAAATGCAAGTAACTGGAGTCAGCCATTCAGTGGAATGTAGACATAGATGAGCTGAACCACTGAATAACAGCAGGATGGACAAACAGGAAATTGGCAATAGGAATATTATGCAATGGGAGAATATCAGTGAAGCTGAAGGGGAAAGTCTACAAGACATGTGCATCCAGCGCTATTGTATGGAGTGGAGTCGTGGCCCCTGAAGAAAACTCAGGATAGGAGAGTGAACATGACAGAACTGAAAATTCTCCAATGGATGTGTGGAATGACAAACCTTTATAAAGTGAATAATACGTACATCAGAAGATCAATGAATGTAGTAGCGGCACCTAAAACAGTACAAGAGAGAAGACTGGCATGATATGGGCATGTTCAAATGAGTCTTCAAGAATACATGAGAAAAGAAGGTATCAGAATGGCATTACCAGGGAGAAGAAGAGGAGATGAAGACGAGATGAAGAGATATAGTGGAGAGGAAAATGAGAGAGAAGGAGTTGAAAGAGGAAGATACATATGACCAAAGCTGGTGAAGATCCAAGATCTGCAACAGTGAAGTCTGTTCAGATGGGACAAGTGAGGAAAGAAGGAGGAGAAGAAGAAGTTGATCATCATCATCATGAAGGTTATGGACAAAGTGAAAAGGGAAGTGTTTCTTACCAGTACAATAACTAGAGGATATTCACTGCAATTATCAGGAGAAAGGTTTAAATCAGCAAGCAAAAGTTAGTTTTTATGTAGCTCATTTAACTTGCACAACTCCTTTACACAAGAAATTGTTCACATTGTTACCATGAGAGACTGTAAAGGTAAATAGCTAGCCAGGTTCAAAAAGGGACTAGACAAATTCATGGATGACAGATCCACTAACAGTTATTAAACAGAATAGGCAGGGCCTATTCTCCTACCTATAGGCAGGTAGGAGGCCAGATTGGGTCCCCATGAGCTGGGGTTTCCTTCCCAGGGCAGGAGCAGGTGCTCTCCCAAAAGCACTTTTCCTCAATGCTCCTATCTCAAAGGACAGATTACTTTAGCTGTACCTTGTTATAATGTCCTCCCTCTGAAACATCCACTCTTGCTACCGTCAGAAAGAGGATACTGGGCTACATGGACCATTGGGCCAACCCAGTGACAGTTCTTATTTTCTTATGTTTTTATCAATACAAAATACAATCACGTAAGACATGCACAGTAGATTTTTTTTAGATGCCATTAAATCTTTGCCTATAGAATTAGAAGTTAATAATATTTCTTCTGTAAGAGGAACTGTAGTATGTGCCTGATTTTTTGGAATTATGATGACAGAACCTATAAATGCTCTCAGTGTTCCCATCTTTCCATGGTCTCTGTGGCAGAATTAGTGGCTTCTCTGGAATTCCAGTATTTACTTCATGCTGATTACATACTTTGAAAAATATTATATTTTTGATTCCCAACTCATTTTATGTTTTTATGTTAAAATATCTGCACCTCAGTGCCTAAGTTTATTTAGTTGTTCTATGTAATACTTGACATATTTTGTAGACTAGTGTTAACAAGCTAATAATGATTCTTGTCTTTTTCCTCCTACCCTGCCTTTCAATTGTCCTGTTATTGTAAATGGACATTGCACATGGATATGCTGACTTCTGGCAGCAAGGAATTAAACTGGGGTTGTTCAAGTCAAAACTATACACCTGAAAAGATTAATTGGTGAGTCCCAGTTTTTTTAATTACTGTCATTTTTTAGTGCAAAGAATTAAATAAAGGACTGTCCTTAATATAGATGAAGAAATGTTATTGACATTAATAGTTCTCTGTATGAATGAAGGCAAATAATGTGGTTTTCCTCTGCTTCCTTAAAATACATGAATGATTTATCTCTAAAGAATTTAGCCTAGAGTCCACCAAAGGTAATAAAAGAGTTGTATTGATTTTGATGAACATTAGATTAATTCTGAAGTATACAACTGGTCTAAAGATAGTAAATGGATAGCTGCCCCATAAAAAAAATGATTATAGGAAAATAATTAGCCATAACTACTGCATATGATTATTTCTCCCAACTGACTTGTTTTTATATATTTAATCAATTGCATTGTATTTATGTAAAAGAGGGCTGATCCAAACCTTGTTGAAGTCAACAAGACTCTTTCTATTGACTTCACTGAGCTTGGATCAGGATTATCAAATAGCTCTTGTTTAATATCAGTTTTATTTTATTATTGTGAGCTGACAGGTCTCCTATTATTTGGGTGAACAGAAGCTTGCCGTTGTGGGGGTTACAGGTAAAGTATAATTTAAACATTTTAGTAATTTTTTAAATGTATGGTCTAAGTAAACATTATTACAATGTTTCAGGGAAGTTAATAAGCATATAACAATAGTTACAAAACGAAGGAATTTCACATATGTTGCAACGCATTATAAGGATAATTATAAAGCAATAAGGATAAACTAAGAAAGCAAACCTGATTTCTTCCAATGTGGCACTACATGTTTCACTAGTCTGGAATATATTTGTATTTTAAATAAAGTACTGCAGATGAAGAGAGAGCATACTAAAAATTATTCTATTATTTACTTTAATTAAAAGTAATTTTCCTTAAAAATTACATAAATCAGTATCGGCTCAATATTGTTGCTTTTACTAAAATGACTGGTTCTAGAGTTGTACGCTATGGGCCTTGTTACACATTAATTGTAGGTGGATTCTGGTGTGCTTAACACTTCCGTTGTTCATACGTTAACACCTGAAACTAGTTTTAAGCACACTTTAGGTGGCTTAAAGTTACACCACTCCAGGGCTGAGTTATTTCTGACCTGTGTTACTCAGTTTATTAATGTGTAGCCACTCCTCATGGATGAGCACCCAAGTCTTCCAGCATCCCAGAATTCAGTGTCCCCTCCCCTGCCCTCCTGTACTATATGTACCCCTAAACTCTGCCGGCCAGGGGACAGTTCTGGCACCAAGCCAACTTCTTCTCCTGCTCCCAAGAGTGAGATCCCATTCAAACAAGCTGCCAGCTAGCCAAGTTACAGGGCATGGATGGGACCAGCAGTGGGATCTATAGGGATTGGGAGGGAACAAGGTAGGAGGCCAGATTGGGTCCCCATGAGCTGGGGTTTCCTTCCCAGGGCAGGAGCAGGTGCTCTCCCAAAAGCACTTTTCCTCAATGCTCCTATCTCAGGCACACCGGGAACTATGACCAGCACCCCTTACTCCCAAATCCCAATGTATGGCCTTCTTTACCTTACTTCCTCTTTCTTTCTTTTTCGATTATTTTTTTTTACTTTGTTTTATTTTATGTTTCAGTGACTGACTTCCTGTATTTTACTACCCTTTCCCCATCTCCATTTCCTTTCCACCTCCCATATCATTATTTATGTTTCTCCCAGGACAAGAAAGCACACCATCATCTCATTAACTCTAGACCTCCCAGCTCCATGTTCTCTGACCCCACCCAACAACCCATTTTGCACACCACCCCCATCTAGAGTAGGGATTGAAGCATGTCCTGACTTACCAGTCCTGTAGTGGCAATTTACAGCTGTATATTTGGTGGACAGTCAAAGAAGGTTTTTAACCTTAAGGTGTGACTGCTCCAAATTCAAGCTAGCTTTAACACTGATCAACATTCAAGCAGTGCAAAGTGCAATGTGTAAAAAAAGCCCTAAAACTAAGTTATTATAAGGCCCATCTACATGTTGTCTATGGCAGCATTGTCACTGTGCCATGCTTTAGTACTTCCTTTTGGGAGTACTAAAGCATGGCACAGTAACCACCTGTACTGTGCCATATGTGCACTGCATGGTTATGTTTAGCGGCTACTTCACCTTGGGTGCACGTTATAACAAGGGAGTATGCCACTATGGTGAAGTAGCTGCTGGTCATGTGTAGACACTTTTGGATGCTACATCATCACAGCACATTGCTACAGTGACATAACATCAGGTATAGATGCATCCATAATGTAGCATAGTGGACTATATCTTAAATGTACCAGGATGGTAAAGCTAGGACATAATATGTTAGCCTATGTGCTCCATAGAATATCTTGCTCTGAAAACATATATCAGTGGTTTGTGATTTGCCTTGACATCTTGTCTTCTGGGTGTGACTAAAGTAGATTTTAATTCATAAAATTCTAAATTACTTTGGCCCATGGTTCTAAACAACTGACTTTCTCCCTGTGATGCATCACAGGAAGATCAATGATCACACCCAAACTTGGTTCTTCTTCCCCCTAGTAAAAAATAAGGAATTTTTATTGAGGTATCTTTGATGAATCGAACACTTGACCCTAATAGCTTAATGCTGTTAATGTTCAATGAAAATTGCAAGATTTACCTTTTAAAAAGGGCTGTGGCAAAGGCAACATTATTTAGGGTATGTAATTTAAGGAGAACCAAGGGTTGTTTTTTTTTTAAGTTAACCTGCAATATTATGTCTTATTTAGTTATTTTATTTTCAATATCATGTAATAGTCAATGCAAATTAACTAACTAAATAGAAATTAAAATAAAAATAGAAGTACTGAAGCTTTCAGAGTTTCAGCATTTCTTAGAACCAGGTTTGCAGTTATTAAATTGTACATGGTTTGTGAAATCCATAGATTGTTTTTAATGCTAAGTTGCCAGCTTCTGAAAACCTTCTGAGATATTTGTGAGAGTCCCCTTAAGTAACTCATTTTTGTAGTAAACATTCCTTAACCTTCTAGTAAAATAATACCATCATGTTTTTGCACTATGCTTAGTACAATTTCATTATGGTGATTTATCTTGCTGTGTAATACAGGAGATTATTAAAGCAATATTCCCCTGATGGAGATAGCTTTTGAATATTTGTTTAAAATATGCAAGACTTGACCAAGTTATCCAGATTGCTTTCTTTGATTTAATTTTTAAATCCTGAGAGACATCCTTAATATACTTGGATACCAGTCTCTGTCATATTCCTATTCTGCTAATGTATTATATTGCTACTTTCATAGTTGGTAAAGTCGAAAGGGACCTGAGGAGATCATCTAGCCTGACCCCTGCCATGGCAGGAAGGAACACGGGTCAAACAACCCTGGCCAGATGTTCATCCTGCCTTTTTTTAAAGATCCTCAGGGCAGGAGCCAGCACCACTTCTTTTGGAAGTTGGTTCCAGGTCCTAGCCACCCTGACAGTGAAACAGTGCCTCCTAATGTCTAGCCTGAAACTAACTACTACTAGCTTGTGTCTGTTGTTTCTCGTAACTCCTGGGGTTGCTCGGGGGAACAGGGACTCTCCCAGTGCCTGCTGGTCCCCCTTGATTAGTTTGTAGACTGCCACTAGATCCCCTCTGAGCCTTCTCTTTTGGAGGCTGAACAGGTTCAGGTTCCTCAGCCTCTCCCCATAGGACCTGCCCTGCTAACCCTTGATCATGCGGGTGGCCCTCCTTTGAACCCTCTCCATGTTGGCCACATCCCTCCTGAAGTGCGGCGCCCAGACCTGGACGCAGTACTCCAGCAGCGGCCTAACCAGTGTTGCATAGAGGGGGAGGATCAACTCCTTGGACCTGCTTGAGATGCATCTGTGGATGCACGACAAGGTATGGTTGGCCTTCCTGACCGTATCCCCACACTGTTGGCCCATGTTCATGTGGCATCAGTGATGACTCTAAAATCCTTTTCTGTCTCAACACTGGTGAGAAGGGAGTTCCCCAGCCTGTAGGTATGCCACGGGTTCTTCCTCCCCAGGTGCATTACTCTGCACTTGTTAGTAATGAACCCCATCCTGTTCTCATTGGCCCACCCACCCCTGTAACCTGTCTAGATCTGCTTGCAGCCTGTTCTGTCCTACTAGTGTACCCACTTCACCCCCATATTCAATAAATACAATAAGATTTTACACAAGCATACACAAAAGAGGATACATATGAGAACTGCAAATTAAAATTCACTGAAATTCACTGGTATGGAAGATGAAAACTTCACTTTATCTGAAGCAATGTTAATTATTTAGGTATACTAACAGGTTGCAATAGAAATAGCATTTTAGAATTATTTAATTTACAGCAGTATCTGTTCTGAATCTTGATAATATTCTTCTAAATGCATGTACTAGATTGTGATGGGTTTTCAGTTGTAGTGAGCATTAATTTTAAATTAGGATTTCTGAGTCTAATTTAATTCCAGGCTCCAGACTAAGATGTACATGTGTACAGATATAATCATCACAGTATTCTGTAAAATAAAATAATGTATTTAATGTACACACAATTTCAAATTACTTTTGAATTTATTTAAAATATGAAGTCATGTAATGTGTAAAGAGCACATAGTTACTAATTGAGAACTGACAATTTATCTTGTATGTGTCAAGTATCTCAACTGTCTGTAGTAAAAAATGCAAGAGACGAGGATTTTTTCGGGTGATACCTTTTCCCGAACATACTTCATTACTGGGGATAAATCATGATATGATTTTGAATGCAGGGCATTGACCTAATGAAGAATGTCTTTCATTCAAAAGCCTGACAATCATCAGTTTGTCTAATAAAATATATTGCTCAAAAAAATCCTTGCCAGTTGCATCTAGACCATCAATGGCTACATCACTCCAACATTAATAAAACATCTAAAAAATAATTTGCTATATGATTAGTCAATAACATTATCTTTCTACATAGAAGTTTATAGTCTTTTTACAACAACCACGTATCCTGTGTACACTAAGAAAAATCATGCTTCAATAAAAAGGCTGAAAATGGTGAGCACTTCCCTTTCCGTCTTATATACCTGCTGTGTTTACAGAGTTAATCACTTATTTGATAAACTTCATTATATATAACTCATCTGCACTCCTCCCCCACCCACACCAACAACTTTCTTGTTACAAAAGGACAAGTAGCTGCTTTGGGCAGATTCTAGCCATCTCTGTTCTGAGTTCCATCAAAATCTTAGAGAGACCAGTTTGCAGATCTTCTGAAACAGCATTTATAAAGGAAATTCAATGGCATGACCTAGAGTACAGGCGGAGTCTGGGCAAATACAGGGCACAGATGTTGCGGATTTTGACAGGGTCTGAACTTTCTTCAGCATATTCAATTTGGAACTTAATATAATTAATATGGCTTGAATTTTTTTACACATAAATTCAGCTAGTTTTGATAATTGTTAAGTATTTGATGGCATTTCTTCAGTTCAAATTTGCTTTATTTTGTTACTTTACAAATCTGTATTAACATATATCTATCTTTACTTTAGGTTTCAGTGGCTTTAATAAGTCTGTTTGAAACAATGCTTCTGAGCTATCTGAGCTACAAGGTAAGCCTTTTTAGCTCAGTTCTTTGAATTTAGTAGATACTTTTTCATTAATAGTAATGGGAGCATAACAATCCCTTCATGAGGAAATATAACAGTTGCAGGTAGGCATAAAAAAAATAGTAATCTTAACTGTCTAGGATTCTTTTAAAGGCTAGCTGGTGGTTCAAGAAAAGCATGCTATATCCCTGTACCTAACTCACGTCTATGATTTATTATGAGGTATCTAACTCACATCTATGATTTATTAAATTCCAATCCATTTCACTCTGGGCCTGAACCAAAGCTTGAAGTCAATGGGATTTTTGCCATCATTGGAATAGGAGCAATGTTTATTTTAAGGAAAGCTATAGAAAACTAAATTATAATAAATATCGTAGTATGAAGACATACAGGTAGAAATAAGCACCAAATTCCGCTAGTGTAAATTGGCCTCATTCCATTAAACTTAGAAAAGTAGAACTAAAAAAACAAAAGTAGAACTAAGTCAATTTCCCAAAGTAGGATATAGCACAAGAAAAGCAGTGCAGATTTTTAATATCTAGACTATAAAGTTGCCAATATGGAAAACAAATGTGTGGCAAATAGCACCTTTGTTTCTGGAGACGTGATAGCTTCCTTCTTCAATGCTGCCAGCATGCTGCTGGGAATGGTGTTAGCTTAGCCTCTAGTGCTACAGTATGATATTAAAGGCCTTGTTGCATGAGATACTTAGGAGGTGTGTCTACGTATTCATGAATGCACTGTAATTATGGCACTAATAATAACAGGTACTAGCTAAAATAACAGGTACTAATGGGTACTGACTTAATGCACTATAATTGACACTACTACACAATAGTGCAGATGAACACTTTTTGTGTGACGCTTAATGCATATTGGACTAAAGTGACTGCATTAGCACAGTTTTTGCCAGCCACACTGGGTGACCAGTAGAATTAGTTCAATGTGCATAGTCTCACGTAGATTTGCCCAGTAGGTGCTAAATATGTATAATATTAAACATTTATAATATTAAACACATTAAATATTAGAACATTTTCAGAGCGGTTGCACAGTAATGTTTACTGTTATCTTCTAACACACACAACTTGTTGTCTTTTGGTCCCAGCTCTGGTACCACACCAGAGTCTTGAGCTGGCTCTGATATGGTGTAGACCTCAAACCAATGATCAGGTCTGGGCACCCAGTTTTCAACTTAATCCTGAAGGAACATTACAATGAAAGGCCCAGGATCTTTTTCTTGATATGTGTGGCTTCCCTCATCCCAACTTGAGGTTTGATATGTCAGAGGGGTCCCTGGCTGATGTCAGGCCTGAGTGAGGAGTGCAAATTGCTCACATTGTCTCCATGAAGCAGTCCAACAATAGCTTAAGAAGTGTTACTTAATACAGTCTGGACATACCCCTTGCACAAAAAGTCATAATTTTGCTAGGAAACAAGAGGATTTAGCATGTGTGTAATTGTTTGAACACATGGCTACTTGCATTTTAAGTGCATTTAACACATACTAAATGAACTGTGCAACACATCCCAAAGGAATGCAATGGTGTTGTGACTGTAAACAAATATCTCATCCAAAGGTGTCCTAATTATGCAAGTCAAAACCCAAGAAAAAAGAGGAGTGGCACAACCATTTATACAGGTAGTCCTTCCAAGCTACATTGCTGCTCAGTGGACAGGGAAAGCACACCTTCAAATGACTGCTAGTAACTGGAATGAACTGCTTTTAACTTGTAGAGGTACACAACATTGTCCCAGAGGAAAAAAAATGGTAGCACACTTTATCTCTCATATCTACAAGTACTTAAAGTGAGACAATAAGATCCCCAAACAAAAGGCTTTCTTCTCCTGGGAGAAATGTGACACCTATTTACACACTGGGAATTACTTTTTTTTCTCCTCAGGAAAATGAAGGCTATGTTCTTAATTTTTTTTGCTGGTATTAAAAATCAGATAACATTTTTCCCAAGATCTAGGTTAATCACATGTTAAATTCTAATTTGAACAACTCCATCTTCCAAATTTAATTTCAATCAGATCTTTACTTCCTGTCTTAAACCAATGGAAAGATATACTGACAGCAATTTAAAAGGGTGATATATTTCAGTCCACAGGTGCCTTCAGTTTAGAGGGAGAGAGGAGATGCACACAAATACAGACACAAACATATATATATTTCTTTGGGAATCTTTGAAATGAAAGACTATATTTACAGTAATAATATCATATCATCATCTTTAGATTATATTATATTATATAACCCACTGGTAGTATAGAATTAGCATGTATGTTGTATGATATTATGAATCATTATAAATACAGAATCAATATTTCTGAGGTATCAGTGCTTCTATGAACTTGAAGCAATGGAGAATGCCTGTTCCCTGCATCACTTCTTATAATAATATTAAAACTAATACTAATAGGGGAAGGGAACAGAGAATTCAAAACACTTACTGTCGTCAACTATAAAATAAGACAAGTGAATTAAATGGTGAGTTTAAAACCTACATTGTCACATTTTGTGCCTGCGTTTAAATGGTAGTGAAAAACAAGAATATGAGATATAGCTATAGAATTGGGCATGTTGCCTAAGACAGCCCCTTTATTATTTCTCAGATCTGTTTGGTATCAGAGAATATTGTTTAAAACCAAGAACTGGAACTTAAATCTTTTAAAATATTTCACTGCATCAGTGCCATTTACAGCCAAGATTTCAAAGTATTGGATGCTTGATTTTGGGTACAGAACTTTATATACAGAGTTATTTTCCTTTTTGTTGGATATCCAGTGCTCTTATAGTTTTAATTATATCATGCTAATTGGCCACATATTCCGGGGTCTTGAATGTTGCATTATTTACACAAGTAACTGAGTCAACTGTATGAAAAAATACAACTATTTGGTGTTAGTATTTTCTCACTTCTCATACTTTGCACTTAGTTTGTATCAGTCTGAATAATTTAAAGTTATGGTGAATCTGTCCCATTCATAGTTATTCAGATGTGTGCACAGTGGGTACTACCCTGATTTGCCACATATATTTTTGCAAACATAAATGACTATGCATGATGATGGCCAGTCCTTCCCAAAATATCATATAATAATGAAAAAATTATACATTTCCTCAACTGATTATTTTCATGTCACATGCTGGCATATAAGCTAATGTACTTACTCAACCTGTTAACTTTAAGCCCCCATTTTCACATAGTAATATAAATAATACAAATGTCAGAACCGCATTCATAATAGCTGACAGTTTATAGATGTTATGAATCATAGAATGGGAATAATAGGCATTAGTCTCAGTTATTCCTACATTTGAGATGGAACAAATCTCTCATTCTGGGAGATGTTAATTTAGTTGAATAATTGGAATCTGACAGATTTTATCTCAGATCTCAGAAACTTCCAGGATAAGCATGTTAATTGTAAAATAATCATAATATACCACATGTTCAACCAGTTTATCATGCCAGAAAATGACAAACCAGCCAGGAAGATGTCCCATGGTTTATATGCACATGGAAACATAAGAACTGCCTTTTGCTGGGTCAGACCATAGGTCCATCTTTCCCAGTATCCTATGTCACATAGTGGCAGAGAATGGATGCTGAAAGGGAGAATGAACAGGGTAGGACAAGAGTTTTCACCACTGTTTCTGTCTCACTTGCAGCCTCCATAATTTAAAGTGTAGATTAGAAAGTCCTGATTCTGAGGCTATATTCCTGTACCCCTTTCTTCCAAGAATTTACCCAATTTGTTTTTGAATCTGGCTAAACAGTCGGTTTGTACATCTTATGGCAATGAGTTGCACAGTTTAATTACATGCTGTATGAAAAAGAACTTCCTTTGGTTAGTTTTAAACTTTTTACCTACCAGTTTCATTTTATGATGCCTGGTTCTTGTCTTGTGAGAGATAGGGATTAATAAATCCCATAGATTAACATGAGAGATAGGGATTAATATATCTCTATTTACTTTCTCTTTATCATTATGTTTTTTGTACACTCTTATCATGTCCCCCCTCAAGTGTCTCTTTTCTAAACTGAATTGGCCTAGACTCTTTAGTCTATCCTCATATAGAAGCCCCTCCATATTGCTAAACATCCCTGTTGCCCTTCTTTGTACCTTAGTTATTCTCTATTCTTTTTAATGTATGGATTACAAACTGGGCACAGTATTCAAGGTGTGGACACAACATGGATTTATAAAGAGTCATAATGTTACTTTGTTTTGTTTATAATTCCCTTTTTGATAATCCCTAGTTGGTGTAAATGGAGGCAAAATCCCAGATTTTAGTGAACTGTTCAGAATGACACCCTAATCTCTTTCCCATGAGCTAATACCAGTGTAGGTATAGTTTGGGTTATTTTTGTCCAGAAACATGCATCCTTTACAGTTATGTACACTGAATTTCATCTGCCATTTAGTTCCCCATTCACTCAATAATGCCACCTCCTTCTGTAGTTCCTCTCAGTCCACTTTGCTCTTCACCATTTTAAATAATTTTGTATCACCTGCAAATTTGGCCACCTCACTACTCTCCCCTCTTTCCAGATCATGTATGAATATTTTAAATAGCATTAGTCCCAACATAGATCCTTGGGGGATCCCTCTGTTTAGTTCTTTCCTTCCCTTCAAAATGACTATTTATACTCACCCCTTGTATTCCATCTTTGTGCCAATTACTATTCCATGAGTGGATGTTTCCTACTTCCTTAGGAGTAGGGTTACCATACATCCTGGATTGGGCAGGACAGTACCAGTTTTAGCAAGCCATCCCAGCCAGTTGGTGTAAATTGAAGCAAAAGGTTCAGATTCAGCTGCTTCAGGCAGAGGCAAAGGCAGAGGCAGAGGCTGGAGTTGCTGCTGCCCACAGTGCCAGGGCTGGTTCCTGCTCAGCATTAGCTAGAGGTGGAAGGGTGGGGTGGGGATAAGCTGGACTGGGCACCACTTCTCCTGCCCGGTGGGGGGGTGGGATCAGCCAGGGCAGGGGAGGGGACCATGGCTGGAGCTCAGTCACCTGTGTAGGGTGAACCAGGATAGCTGACCCCTGCTGACAGCTTCATGTCCTGCTGCTATGGTTCTTGTAGAGGCCTGGGATGTGTGTTGTGGTCCTGGGCAGCTGGCAGAACTGGGGGATGGGAAGGGCCACTCCCAGCTGAGTCCAGTCTCTGTGTATGGGGAGTGGAACCAGCTATGGGCGTCCATGGTATCCTGCCTGCCCTATCAACAGGGCTCCTGGATGTCACAGTGTTAGAAGTGTGTGTGTGTTTGTGTACAGGGTTGGGAGTGGTGTGCAAGCCCTGTCCTGGATTGCCTTATTAATAATATGGTTATCCTGCTTAAAACTCTCCAATGGGGGATATTATCAGAGGCTTTTTTAAAAGTTAAAATATACTATGTAAATTGGATCACCCTGATCCGTTTGCTTATTGACCCCCTCATAGAACTCTAGTAAGTTGGTGAGGCATGATTTCCCTTTGAGAAAGCCATGTTGATTCCTCACCAGCAAATTATGTTCATCCATACGCTGAACATTTTTTTTATTCCACAATTTTTTTAATTTCTAGAAATAGAAAATAGACTTACCTGTACAGTGAGGTGAGTCTATTTTCCCTGCATCCCTTCTAGAGGCTGTTTTTTTTTTAGGAAAGCTATAGAAAAAAAACAAACCAAAAGAAAACCAGTATAGTTTAATGGCGGAGTTGCAGAGGCAACAAATGTGGACTTGGGGTTATTTTTTTTAACCAAAAATTGAGAATTTTATTTTAATCAAAGAAAACCAGGATCCCTGATGATCAGGGTGCTGAAAGATGACAGGACTATTGCCATGAAGCTAAATGCATTCTTTTCATCTGTCTTCTCTGTGGAAAATGTTAGGGAAATTCCATCACTATATCCACTCCAGTGGAGCTTACCCAAACTGATGTTTCAATAGGTGAGGTTACAGAAGAAATTGATAAATTAAACAACAGCAAACCACCAGAACCTGATGGTATTTACCCTAAGGTCCTGAAGGAGATCAGACAGAAAATTCCTAAACTCCTAAGTGTAGTATGCAACTCTGCCATTAAATTATACTTGGTTTTTTTTTTGGTTTGTTTTTTGTTTGTTTGTTTGGAGTTTTTTGCTATTTGAAATATACGTTTGCTCTATGCCTCCAATATGGTGCTTTTAAGTAGTTTCCATACTGCTTGCACTTTTTTTCTCTTTCTTAGGGGCCCCAACTGTATTGTAGTCTCTATGACAGAGTGGCTTAGTGACTTGCCCTTGGTACCAAAATGTTTGTATTACTTAGAACTACATCAACAATGTCCCTCATTCTTAGGTTCTAAGACTGACTAGTCCAGTACAGTCTTTTATAATTTCAAGAAATTTGAATCCCAGTCTGATGTTAGATTGACCCAGTCTATTTATAGATCATTTAAATCACCCTTTATTATGGTGTTTTCTGCTTTCACAGCCTCTCTCAGCTCCCTTAGCATTTCTCGCTACCTGCTGCTATCCTGGTCTGGAGATCAATAGTATACCCCCAGATGTACTGTTTTTTTTTTCTCTTGAAATGCAGAATGTCTATCCATGAGGTTCTGTGGTATTTCTCTGAGTTGAAAAATCTACCCTATTTGATTTCATGCAGTCTTTGATGTGTAGTACAGTTATCCCACCAGTACAAATGCTTCTATCACTCCTGCATAATTTGTATCCTAATATTACAGCATCCCATTGATTTTCTTCATTCTATCATGTTTCCCAGATACCTATTATGTCAATGGCATTATTTACTGCTAAGCATTCAAGTTCTCTCATCTTGGATCTTAGTCTTCTGGCATTAGTATAAAAGTACTTATATTTTTTTCCCCTGTTTCTTGGTCAGCTACTTGTGTACAACCTTTTAATCAGTAAAGGGATTTGTTCATTCTTGTATTCTCTATGTTGCACCTGGGTACTCCCTCCTTTTTTTAATCCCCATTGTTTATGGTTTCACCTCTATAGGGAGTGCCAATCCAAAGTGTGTGCTGTTTTGCACCTATCAGCTGTCCCCCAGTGTTTAGTTTAGAAGCTGCTTGGTTTATGAGGCTTTACTTAGAATGTATGACATGTTAAGCCATCTGGCATCAGACTGCTTGGCAAAGCTTTTAGATGTCCTTGGGCACAGGGATTTAATGGGTTCTCCCCTAAACTGGGACATTTCAATCCTTGCTGGGCAGTCCCCCAAGGTTTAACATGCTGCCTAGTCAAATGAAAAATTTATTTTCATATGAAAAAAATTATTTTCAAATGAAAAATACCACACAAATACCATCCACAAAAGTGTTCCACCATAAACGTGAAACATCTCTCTGGTTTGTCATTATATGATAGATGAATTGGTTGAACATGTGTCAGGTTAAAATTTATTACATGATAAAAACATGACACATGGAACATCTTACAGGAAATGGAACAGGAAACCGGGCTTTCTACACACTTCTCAAAGTATACCCTTGAAAGAGCTTTCATGATCTCATACTTTTAAAGAAGTGTCAAGGTGGCTCTAATTTACATTTCTTTGCCCCTTCATGAAGTGTAAAAACATTTAAGGAATGAAAGATTATGAAAACCACTTTAGCAAGTCAAGTGTCTCATACAGACACAACCCAGAGAAGCAATCTTTTCACTGAGGCTGAGAAAAGAAGGGGAAGGGAACCTACAGCAGTTTTATATCAATATGCAGACCTAGTTCACAAGGGTTGTTTGCAAGTTCACCCACTGTGAGGTCCTTTTACTCTGCTACAGTGACATAAAGAAACCTTAGCATAAATGTGAGTCAGGCCACATATTTCTAATAAAATATTTCTGAGATCTCAGAAGTCAAACACTTTGGGGTATGATTTCAGTAATGACTACATTACTTCACAAACAACCTCAGGGACTATCCCGACTTCTTATCTGAGAAAGAATCTTTAAGATTAACAGTTAATCTTTTGACAACTGGTTGATGAGATGTGAACAATGTCTGTATATAGAGGGATGTGGCCTTATTGGTTTATCATGCCATCAGGATATATAATTATGTGACCTGCATGTTGTAGCACTAGCATATGTTTAAAAGAGGAAAAGATATATATACTATTTTTCATAACTGCTCATCTGAAAAATACAGACACTTTGTTCTAAGTAAAAGTGGGCAACACAAGCTGTCTTTCAACAGCCCATGAGATAGCAAGCCACAGAGCAACAGGGTCTCTGTGCGTTCAGAATTCTGAATGAAGCCACATCTGCATCAGACATTTTTGCTGCCGGAACTTTTTTTGGTATATGTACAGCTGGTGACACTGTGTCACTGAAACATGAGTACATTTGCCTGCTTTTGCCAGTATCATATGCCTTCACTGTGAAAGGCTGTATTGGCAGAAGACATGATTCACACAGTGGGTAGAAACCAAAGGTTTCCAGCTGCTGACATGGTTATATCATTGGAAGGCATCTACAATGGTGTTCTGCAAGCAAAATGATGACAGCTGAAGTCTTCTATTATTCAAAGGGGTTTATTTATATAATTGATTTAAGATGGTTTTGCAAGTTTAGATCAAGTGTGTATGTGGCTGAATACAAACATGATAAGAAAAGGCAACTCTACAAACAAAATATTTAAGTGTAGATCATGCAAGGAACCTACTTTATATTTTGTCTCCTTTTCATCTCCTGTGAGGATACCACAAATACAAAATCTGAAGTCTTTTGTTAGGAAACAGGAAGGAAAAGCTTTATATATAACAAAAGGAAAGATATTCATTCAGTAAGAACCCAGACTGGTGAGTTTATAATGAATTAAAAATTTGAAAGTAAAATTTTATTTGGGTTTTATATTCTGATTACAAATAAAACAAGGAGCTTTAATTATAATTTCATTTCTGCTTATAGGACTGTTACCAGACTGAATATTTAAAATTATCCATTAAAATTGTTAGTGTCTTTCATCTGTCACAAAAATAAACAAATAAAAAAATCTGACAATATAATATTACTGGCTTCTGGAACTAAAAGGGGAAAATGAAAAAGTATGTTTTTATACACAATGTCCATATAGCATTCAGTGACTAATTCTGGCAAGAAGGATTAATTAGTTTGTAAATGAAAATGACAAATCATTTATGGATAATTAAATATTAAAAAAGAGTATGGCACTGCAAATACTTAGAACATTGTCTTGATATACAATTCATTGGTTATTATTAGCCTCATTACCTGAGCCTTACTATACATTTTTTTTAAAGAGGAAAAGTTAGGGAATATATATATTTTATTTTTTAATTAGTTTTTCCTGATTTCTGCAAGTCTCTCAAGTGGCATGTGTTTCCTTTCTGGGTACCACTAATTGCATTCTTGAGTGCTTCCCTAAGGACATGCTTCACTGACTACTATGTCAGAAATCAGATTTCTGGAACAGCTAACCACTTCTCATACTAATTTATCCTCATAATATGCCTATGAAGTAGAAAAGTAGAATTTTTATGGTTAAGAATGAGAAATAAAAATGTATCATGAGTCTCATTCAACTTTGACTAAAATCAGTGGAAAAGCACCTATTTTCTAGGAGACAGATCGAGAACCAGGGGGTTGCCCAAGGATGCACACAGAAGTCTGTAGCTGAGGCATAAGTAGAAAACTCAGATTTTTGGAGTCCAAGTCTTAGTTCAGCATCACAAATATAAAATAATCCAACTGCTGTATTGGTACATTTCTCTTACAATGTGTTGGGCAGAATGTGTGGGGTCAGGGTTATTGGTGGCTAGAAGGAAGGCCTCTCTTACTACCTCCTTTCAGTACAACTCTGCTGCTTTGTTCTTTACAGCAGAAGTAACATAGAAGAAAGTTAGGTCTTTTATAAACAACTCACATTCACTTTAGACATACTAAATAAATGTTTAAAAAAGAAAATAAGCTCATATTCCTGCTTTGAAAGATTAAACAAATTGATTTTTTGTATGAGACAAGCAGCCTCTGCTGCTCCCTGGCTCCCAAGGCTCAGGCCCATGCACTGTCCTGCTCACTGCGGGACCTGGCTGCTTGCTGGGAGATGGGGCCTAAGCCGCCTTACTACAGCCCCCCAGGCCCTTGCCCTGTGCACCATGTATCCCACTGGGGTTGCAGGCTCAAGCCACTGCTTGTGACTCCGAAAGCCTGGACTTCCTGCACTGAACTGAGCACCGTGATGGGCCTGAGCAGTCTCACACCATTCTCAGGCACAGGCTTCAGGAGTCTTGGGCCTATTGCCCATTAGGGGAGAGCTCCCCAGCTTTTCTTGGCTCTGTTCTTCTTGAATCCCTTACTGCATCTGCCCAGTGTGCTGAGCATGCTGGGATTTTATTTTCACCGAAGGCCCTGCCCCTGAAGTCTTCCAGACCTGCACAGTTCAGTCTTCAATCAGGTCCGGGGCTCCTCACATCCCACCCCCACAACCTCTAAGCAGGGATGGGGCAAACTCCTCCCAGCTGTTATCTGATTGGTGGAAATGTTCCACCAATCTGAAGTGTCCTTCTCCAAGCCGGGCTTGCCAGGCAAAAGCAGCACCCCACACAGAGGAACACTAGGCTTTTTGTAAACAACTCGTATTTACTTTAGACAGGTACCAAGCTGACTACCATAGTATATATTGTGAACATAAAGTAAATCTATGTTTACCTTATTTACAGGTATATTTACCTAATTACAATGAGTAGATTCAACAACAAGTACATTTAGATTCTCATGTACACATTCATTACATATCTCACATCTCATCCCCACTTTTGAAATGACAACAGTGTAACCCCCAGACTGCAAGCCTTTCAAGTGGCTTGTGTTTCCTTTCTGGTTAACACTGGATGCATCTATACATGCAATTAATTCAAAACAATAAACTCTGGAGCAATTTGAGCTGGAGTAAACTAATCCCAAATGCAGCATGTACATGTGTACCCAGGATGGCAACAATTTGAGCCAAGGTGGATCAGTTTATGTCAAGGCCAGGGGCGGTCAGCCCTGGGCTCCAGGTGGGGCCTTCAGGCAGGATTGGGGCTGGCTGAGGATAAGAATGCTGAAAGTACAGTCATATATCTGGACAGCAGATATATGAGAGTCTGGTCCTTGCTGTCTGGGCTGACTGGGCACACTTTACGCGCATGTTCAGTGTCTAGACATGTGTATAATCTCAGTTAATTATCCCATCATAAGATAGTACTGTTCCTGACAGAGACATTAATTAGTTTACTGAGGCCTCATAGCATAGATACTGATGCTTTATTCCAAGATAATTAGTCTACTCCACAGTTAAGTGCATGAGTAGATGTGGCTACTGATAACTTTCCTCACTGCTTCCCTGCGGATGTGCTGTACTGTCTACTATGCCAGATTCATGTTTGCATTTCCTTTCCAGACAGCGGCTACCACTTCCCTGAATACAGTCCTAAGGAGGTGACCCTCCTTCAGGCACATCAGATTCAAACATCACATTGCATGTAGGTTGCTCAACATTGTTGGATCCTGTCAGGTTAGCAATTATACTTTCTGGTGCAGAATTAGTGGTTGTCACTGTAGGTTGTAAAGACTGGCTGAAAAATTGGTGGGGCTCCAAATGTTACTTCTGTACTCTGTTTGGCAGCTGTTACTGAAATATAGTATTCTAGATTTGGTACAAATCTACTAGAATAATTAATAAATCCTAGGAAAAGAAAAGAGTTACACGTTGTCTTTTGGCTGTGGGGCTTCCTTGAACTATGCTAATTTACGTAGATTTATGTAGACCTTGTGCATCAACACCTCTATAATGTGCAACCGACTCTTAGAAAAAAATCTATTTTGCAAAAGTTGCTTGCAAAGCATATTCTTCTAGATGTTCTAATATTTTCTTAAAATTTTTCAGATGTTCTTCATAATTTTCACCAGTCCCAATAATGTCATGAATAATGAAGAAGACATTAGGTTCTTGAAATGCCTTCTGGCACTTGATCCATTGCTCATTCCTGTATAGCAGGAGCTTAGGCAATGCCAAACACTAGTCTCTTGTACTGGTATAACCTTTTCACAAATTTATGGTAAACCTTTGAATCTTCTTCTGTCTTGATCTGTAAGAAAGCTTTTTTAAAAAATCCATTTACCTAGATCTCTGTTCCCTTGTTAATATGGCAAAAATATCTTGAATTGGAGGTAGGGGGTATTTATCAACTTTCAGCACAGGATATAGTAATCTTAAAGTCTCCACATACCTTTATTACACCACTTTTTATTTTTTATTTTTACATTTGGCATTACAAGCATGTCCCACTCATTCCAACTATTTTTAAAAGTATATCTTCCCTTTCTAAGCAATCCAATTCAACACCTACCATTGCACATAGGCAGTAAGGTAAATGGTGAAACTTGGCTGGTTCATTTTCATCTGTCATCCTAGCTTTGATGTATTTTAAACTTCCTATGTCTTCCCTGAACACTATTTTTTTTTTCCAATATAATCTTCTTTCCTGTATATATATTTTAGCAGCACTGGTGTCTTCCCTAATTTCATCTTTTTTTAAAAAGCTTTTTTCATATTCTAAATATGAGATTACAAACACTGCAGAGCCTATATCCAACTCCATTTTAAGGGTTTTTCCAGGAACTGAGAGTGTCAGCCAGATTGCTGATTTTTCATCCTTGTTCATATGATGTAGACCCAGACATGCTATTCCCCTCTCATTTTCCATGCCACTATTATTTATACCAAGCAGGTCAGATGAGTATGAACTACTGGAATTTGCACCAGAAGTGCACTGTAATTTTGCAGTTTATCTCCTACCACTGATTGGCAGAGGGGCCCTGGTGGACTTGATGCAGACCAGATGGGAGAAAAAAAACTGCAGCATATTTTGAAGTATGTTTTTTGCCTCCCGGCCAACAGAAGTAAAAAGGGAGCAGTGGGGCCACCAGGGCCACTCTGCCACTTAGTGGCAGAGGGGTGCACAGGGAAAACTGCAAGATTAAAGGAGCCGCTGGGCAGCATGTTTCTGGCATGAATTCCAGTGGTCCCTACTGATGACAGACTTGGGGTTGACCCATGGACTGGATCAAGCCAATAAGCAACCCACTCTCTTCCCTACTGGATCGAGCAGCTGCTCTGACCAGTCTGGGACCCATGCCAGGTGTGGGATGGATCCCAGAGCAGCCAGAAGAGGCACCATGTGCATCACAGTGCAGATGAAGCAGCAGCCATGCTCCACATTGTATCTGACCCAGCCAGACTGCACCATATGTCATGCCCACACTGGCAGTTCCAGGAGAGAGCCTCACATGATGCCCAGTCCAGCCAGTCCAGGACTCACATTGCACATGGTGCTTGTGAGCAGGTCCCAGATCAGCTGAAGTAGGCACCGTGTGCAGCACATGTCCATAGTAGAAGCCACATATGGTGCAGTCCAGACCATGCCACATATGATGCTTGTTCCTGCCAATGAGATCTATGCCTCCTGCAGTGTGGGTCTCAGACTGTCTGCAGCAGCTGCAGGATTAGGCATGCTGGGGAAGGTGGAGGGAAGAGGGTCTGTGGGCTAGAATTGGACTGCAGACCAACCCATGTCTGAGCACATACCTGTATGGGCTTGATCAGACCCAACAGCAGCATCAGTGTCAGCACAATGGGGCTTCACAGGCTGGATCTGGTCCATGGGCTTTATATTTGACAGCACTGATATATGCTTTATTATTCTCTTTTTTGTACATTATTTTAGTCACTTTTTCATAGTGCAGCATAGTGTCTGGATACATCCCTTTTTATTGCAACTTCAGCAGTAAAGTTACTTATATCAGCAATAAGCTGGGGGTGTGGGATCATTTTCCACACTGATAGCAACCATCTGGCTACTGCATGTGCCAGCTCTTCCACTACATATTTTATAACTCATTCATTCCTATTTCCATAGGCACTCCTTGTGCAATTCTACAGCATCATTTGCTGCAGTTTCCTTAGCTATTCCAATCTTTACAGCACGTTTAAAGGTGAGGCCTTTCTGTGTTAATAGTTTCCTTTGTATGGCTTCATTAAGTAACTCACATGCAATTCTTTCTCTGAGGGTCTCATTAACTTAAAAAAAACCCTGTTCTAGCCACTCGCTATATATGAGCCAATCTTTCAGGGTACTATCATGAGCTCCAGTTGTTCCAGGACAGGTAGCTATTATGGTCCCAATAGATTTCAAGTACTTGTAGTTAAAGCACTTTCTCCTGGTTGATTTAATTCATACATCACTCATGATATTCCATCCATTCCAGGACAGAATATGTTGTGAATATAAGGTAAACCTATATATTAATTGAAATCAGAAGATTCAACAAAAAGTAAGGTTAGATTCTAATGTGCATATGCCTTAAATTAACATACCTCATATACTGGACAAACTGCATGTGATGATAGCTTTATATAAACTTTTGATGTCCATTGACCATCAGGGAGTTTGCTGCTGCTGCTGTTTGGCAAGGTTAGTTGGTGGTTTTAAAGCCAGTACTGGAAAAGATGGAAGTATTTATATCATGATTTGATCTTTTTTGAGTATAGGCTATAATTGTTTAATGTTGATTCTTATAGGTACAAGTGTGGGTTTGTTGGTTGCCAGCCAGTGTTCTTTTCATATTGCAGCAGTTAATGCAATATATTTGGGAGATTCCATTCAAAGATATACTCTTTTTCTTCTGCTGGAATGTCCTTGTATAAAGGCAAATTTCAGCATGGGACAAACGGTATCATAAATATTCTCCGCAAATATTCCCCTCAGAGAAGATTCAGTGGTACCTGAGGGTCTGACTATAGCTTTTGGTTTTCTGCGATGTGTTTGAGATGATAGCTGGTTTCATAGATGTAGGTATGGTGGTCCACGAGTTTCTTGAATACAGTGGTTTCTAGGGTACCATCCTGGAAGTAGTACATCATTCATATTTGTAGGGGTACACTGATAAATATTTTTTTGACTGATACCAATGATCGATTATTAACAAGCCATATTGGCTGATACTCATCCAAATGCTGATATGCAGTATGGCAGCTTGGGGAGCAGCATCTGGCTGGTAAGTCTGTTGCAGGGGAGGAGGTGGGGAGAAGAATAGTGTGTGAGGGGAAGATTGAGGTCCCTGCAGTGAGGGAGGTAGTAGGGCTGGGGCAGGGCCAGGTGCTGCTCAGCTGAGGCAGGGTGGGTTGCAGAACAGAGCCATGAGAGGCTCATTGAGGGGGTGTAGGAGTGTGGATCCTACTGCTATATGCACCCCTGGGGGAACCATGGGGTTTGCGAGTGAGCAAGGTGAGGGCAGGCTGCCACTGTGGGTTGGGGCTGGGGGCACCATTGGGCCCTTCCCAGCTAGGTGTTGCATCAGGGCTGCACTCAGGGCAGGAAGCGGTGGTGCTTGGATGGGGGAGGACTACAGGGTGGGCTACAGCCACCCCAAAATTTGCTGTAGCTCCCCCTGTAGCCCTCCCTCCCAGTACTGCCACTGCCCACCCTGAGCACAGCCGTGGCCCAACCCCTCCACTGAGAAGAACCTGGCACCAGCCCCAGCCCACAGTGAAAGCCTGCTCTTGTCCCATGCACAGATCTGGGGGAGGGGCACATGCCCCCCATGGCTCTTCTGGGGTGTGCATAGTGGCAGGTTCTGCCCCCCCTCCCCATGCCCCCTGGATGAGCCTGTTGCAGCTCTGTCCCATGCCCTGCCCCAGGTAGACATTGCCAGCCCCAGCTCCAGCCCAAGCCCCACTCCCTACCTCAGTGCAGGGGCCTCAATCTGAGCCCCCCACATCCCTTCCCTTCCCCCACCCCTACCTGCCAACAGACTTACTGCTCTACAAGCTGCCAAGCTGGCTGCATGCATTCTGCAGCTGCACGCACACACATGGCATTTATCAGCGACATTATTGGCCACATCTGCTGTTAGACTCCGACTCCATGCAACGCCCAATGATTAAGGAGAAAACGGTCCAATTGCTCATGGATCCTGCTACTCATTAGCCGGAGCAAGCAGGGAGCAAACTCCAGCACACATTGCTCACGACTGCTTTATTTGGAATGGAGAGAGCTTCGGACTAGCTCCCAAAAAAACAACAAACTGGGGAGTCGCAACGAATACTAGTTTTTTCCCACATTTATACACTTTGGTTTATACTCATTAACATTCATTCCACCTCTGTCCCTCCTTTTGTTCCACCCATTTCTCCTCCCATCTCAAGCTCCACCTCTGCTTACTGTTGGCTTCATTAGCATGGAATTGTCTATGCATTTTACTCATTTACATGTTTTTTTTGCTATAAGCACATGTCTGAGGCCTTGACTCCTACTCTCCAATCAGTGGGTGAACTTCGATCAAAACCTGAAAGATTCTAGAAGCTTCTTCACGAATCATCATTCACCTTTTTGCATATGTTCATCTTGGATTCTGTTACCAATTATGTGTTGTTTTTCCACATTCCAGTCTGTTTTTCTGTCTCACGTTGTACCATCTTCCACATTCCTAAAATGTCACCTCATTCACAACACACAAACTCGCACAGATTTACTTGCTGCTTTTTCCTCAGAAAAGGGTTGACACAGTTAAGATGGTTTCTTTGCATAAGCAAATGGCTAGCTTAGATATCTTTCTGCCTTGTGGTTAGCAACTCTGCTAAGCCACAGGTCATGCCTTTGTATTCATCTGCAAATCCAGTGCTCTCCAAAAAGCCACATAGTGTTACCCTAACATCAACCAAAAAAGCCAATCACTGATAATATCACTTTTCCTTTTATTGGTGCTGATATGATATGGACCAATGTATCAGTGCATGTCTAGACTATGTATAGGAATAGATCAGAGATAATTTTATTGAGAGGTGATAGTTGTTAAACCTGTGATTGAAATTAATAAAAATTCCAGGTATTTAGTTTAGACGATGCAGATTATCATCTATGTGATGCATGTGGAAGGTAGGTTTAATGGTGACGTTTTCTAAATATCCCTGCTCTAGGTGCCTTATGAAGAGGTTGGTATATTGGGAAGCATCTTTCTGTCCATAGTTATGCTTATGATTTGGAAGAAGTGTTGATTGTAAAAGTGAAGTAGTTGAGGGTGAGGCTGATTTGTGTAACGGGTTGTTGTACATTTGAGTGTAGTCCATGTAAGTGTAGTTCTTGTAAGTATTTTAGGTAGGCAGCTGTGCCTCCATGGTGTAGGATATTAGTGTACAGGCTGATATCCACAGGGAATGTGGTTGATATTCTGAATCTTGTTGAGAAAGTCTGCTTCGTCTTGTAAGAAACGTGCTTTGAGTGGGAAGAGACTTCAGGATATTTTTTATGAATCCTCATAGTTCTTCAGTGAGAGTCTAGTGGCTGGATATGAGGGATCCAACAGGGTTACTTTGTTCATGAATCTCTGGGAGCATATATAATTTTTATGAGCTAGGAGAGTAGAGGATAAGTGGAAGTATTTTTTTTTTCCCCTAAAGCTGGTAAAAAGGTGGTGCAAGCACCTACTCCTTTAAGAGACATTTGAGCATTTATCTTGCTGGGATCCTTTGACCCCACCTGACTTCTTGCCCCTGGGGCAGAGGGCTGGACTCAATAAGAGATTGAGATCCCTTCCAGCCCTAATGTCTATGAAAAAAAATATTATAAACTCCTCTGAAAATAGAATATCTTTTTGGTATATGTACTGTATACCTAGTACAGTATATCCAGGCATGCTACAGAGATACAAATAACTACTGTGACAGAGGGAACAGTTTTTACACCATGATAAACTAATATCCTTGTGAACTAAAATGAAACTATTAGGATAATACTTCGTTGTAGATAAAGGAAGTGCAAAGAGTTGCAGACAGAACAATTACCATCAGATTGACTAGTTTTCTTTGTGAAGAATCTCTGAGTACCTTGTAATACTTATAATTATACCATAAGCAGTTTCTTGACTTCTTGCTTGGTCAATCAAGATAGGAGGAATAGATTTATGAAGACACTAAGTGAGCTGGTTGTGATGACAAAGTAAAAACAGGGTGGAAAAGTACTATAGAAAGCTGAGGAGAAAGGAATGGAATGTAACTTCCTTTGAAATATCTGAAAAACTACAGAACTCCAGGTTCATAAAGTTCTTCATTAACTGGGATGGAAAAGTTGAGATATTATTCATTTTATGAAATTTCTGAGGCCCCTAACTAGGAAATTATATAGGAAAAATAATCATATTAAGACAATTTTTTGATGAAAGAAATACTTAATGGGCGATAGCTCTACAATCATATTTAATCATGACTTCCTATTCACTCACGTCAACATGTTACGTAAGTGTTTAAATGACCGAGTACTTTAAGGATAGATAACGTCACAGCAGGTCCAGGCAGACTCTGTGGATGGATTATTGTTTGCATATGCATATGTATATGGGTGTCAGCCCCATCTATGACACTACTATGACACTACTCCAGAAAACTACTCAAAACCTACTCAAAACCTACTCAAAGCCTCAAAAGCTACTCTGGAGAGCTGATGTGGAGAAATGACCATTGCTCCAGCTACAGTTCCACAGGAAATATGCTCATAAATATGAATACAGGTTAAGACTCCTGCATGCTGTGGGAGTCGTTTTTAAGTTCCTGGCAAGGGAACTGCACTGAAAGGGAAATGTAGACGAGTCAAAGGGGACTAGTATGCAATGCAGAGGTGCAGAGTTCCTACATTAGTAGTGTGGGGATCTGAATGGATTAGGCTGGAAAAAACACTGTTTCTTCCACACAGGAAACAATGACTTGGGGAAAGCTCTATGATGAGGTCATGGAGTTTTCCTTTCTTTGTGGCTCCTCATTTAATGTCCGTGAAATTTAAGTTGGAAAATACCATGTTTTCTTCTTCAAAAATCCATTTGTCTTTTTCTCCATTAAGGACAAAAATCCCATTAGACTTTTTTTCAAGACTTTCAGTGACATCCATGGGAGCCTTGTGGGAACACAGGATTCCTGTTCTGTTTATACTCTCTTGTGTATCTGTGCACTTTCTGGGGCAAAATGTGATTCCCTGTAAACTACCCTAATATTCAGTTTTTTCTTTCCAAGGGAAACATCTGGGAACAAATATTGCGAATACCCTTCCTCCTAGAAATAATCAATGCTGTTCCCTTCATCATCACGGTAAGTCCATTTGAATTAACAGGTGTGTGCATTTCATGTCTATTCACAGCCAAATAGAATGAAAGGTCCAAGCCAACACACACTTAAATGATTGGCAATTTCTTTCTATTAGTTTGTCTGTATGCAAGATTAGATCAGTTAAGGAAGGAAGATCAAACAAGCTCTCTCTCTCTCTAAAAAAATGAAGCAAATAACAGTGCAATTAAGAAGATAAACTCGCTAAAAATAAAACAGAGGATGTCTGTTTGATTCAATAATATGCTACTTTAAACTGTGTACCACTTATCTCAGAGTTGCATCACATTGTATATAGTCTGTATAATTTACAGAGACATAATGCAGTTTTAAGTTAATTTTTACATTAGGAATACACATATGATTTTGATTTTCCTGAGCTCTGTATTGGACCTAGTTTTTTATTTATTTTTTTTAGATTTTCTGGCCTGCTCTAAGAAACCTATTTATACCTGTGTTCTTAAATTGCTGGCTTGCCAAACATGCTTTGGAGAATATGATTGTAAGTATGACAAAAAAATAGGCAAGGATAACATGTAAAGGATATGTTTCTAAGTATACTGCTTTTAGCAAGGCTACTGCTTCCTTCTACCACCTAACTTTGTATGAAATTTATTAGCTTCACAATTGGAACATGAACCCTTTCTTTTTTTGCATCAAATTTAGAAAAAATGCAAGGCATCCAGTAAGATCCACCCTACCTGATAGAAATTGATACATTTCCAATGTTCATAACCCAGCAAGAAAAACCAAAATGATTAGCTCCTGTGTAGTTCATCCATAGCATGTCCATCCAGGCACCGTTACTGGTTACTCCTTGCTAGTATACAAAACCCTATGGGCTGTAGCCAACTGACAGTTTAAAAAAGGTACCAAGATATTCTAATTATGTCAAGGCTAATAGGGTGTAGGGAGCAGTCACAAAATCAGGGAACCACAACTTTGTATCCTCCTCACATTGTGCTCAACCTATTGTAAAGTGTGTTTTGGCCATTGCATTTTAACAGGACCATCACAGAATTCCACAGCAGGATCAGCTGATTCATTAATATTTTTTTATAAAAGAAAGACAAGAAAAGAAAAAACCTACCACAAACCAACCATAACACACTTTTTTTTATTAATATAGAATGATCTCCACAGAGCCATCCAACGTACACAGTCTGCAATGTTTAACCAAGTTCTTATTTTAATATCCACGCTACTGTGTCTTATCTTCACCTGGTGAGTGGCAGATTTTTTTTTACTATTATATATTGGTCACTCAAGTTATACCCATTTTAATATGAGGAGGTAATAGCATAACGTATATATGTGTTTAGATGAGTAATATTGCATATGAAAGGATCTAAAAAATGGGCTGCTGATGAATCGTGGTTGGAGGGGGCTGCCAGATGAAGTAAATTCACATGCTTTACCTTGTACAAAATAATCAGTAACAAGGCACAGTGCTACCTATACACGCAGGAAAAAAGCTGTAATATATGGAAGGTCTCTGCACAGCTCCAAAAACTATCCTAATCCTCCCTAATTTATTTGCATGGGATACAGAAGAATCCATATGGATCTATGCTTCTGCAGCTTCCACAGCAACTTGTAGGCTGAGGAGCTGCTAATAACATTCCAGGATAGCATGGCAGCTGCAGAGAGAAAGACAGCCACTGCAGTCTAATAGCCTTCTCAGGTATAAGGATTCATTTCTGAGTGCAGCAGAGCTGAGAAATAAGGCTATTATGAGGCTGTGGGGGTGGGAACACTAAATAGGTGAACTCTGTCCAGAGTGGCTAATGCCTTTCCTTTATTTATTCTGACAACCGGGGTGCCTCTGGGGTCAGTGCACTGACAAAGCTTAGCCAATCATTTTGGAGACAGTGATTTGATTTGCTCCTGCTTTATTTCTGCAGTCTTATTCTTCCGCTAGCCACTGTCCTGTGATGCTCATTCTTTGGTCAGAACAAAATAACATATGGCCTTTACCAGGCCTGCTAATAATGCCTGTCTCTGTCTTTTAATTAGACAGAGAAGCTTGTGCACTTTAGTGACTCAAGGAACAGTCCTAATTTTATCCCTTTGCCTTAGGGACATATAAATGCACAAGTTCCTTCCATCTTTACCTAGCCAAAATTCCTAATTCAAATAACATTTTCCATTTAACTCCATGGAACTTTAAAGGACCTGAGTGAAGAGTAGCACTGAAAGCTACTTTGTATAAAATGCTGTCCCTGTAGCACTGGAACAGCTCAAATTACCTCTAATTTTGTTTGAAGTATAGTGTAAAGCACTCTTGAGCGAGATGTGCTTTCATCTTTATTACTGTCTTGCTAGAGCGCTTGATCAAAGCTCTAGGTAAAATCTGAAGTACATATCCACTTCTCAGTGAAGCAAGCTTATACTGGAAAAAAATGTTTCCTAGGAACGGACAGTGAGTATCGCTGATTGACAGGTATGGGTGCTGCAGTTAGAATGGAACTTAACGTTCAGTACTAGGTATATTGGTAAAGGACAGTAAATCATGGAGAAAATGGCAAGCTGACCTACAGTAATAATGCCTGGTTTCAAAAGTTGAAGATAGAGGCTCATTAAATGCTGACCTAGTGCTGACCTTTCTGGACAGCAAAATAAAAATGAAAAAAAAAAAAAACACTCAACAACACAAAACCTAACCAAAGAAGTGAAACAGGAGTAAAATATTTGTTGAAATTATCAATGTCTGTTCTTCTGTTGAAACAATTGTTTTTGTTATTTATTTGAGTATAGAGTGATTTTAGACTGTTAGCTAACCATTCCTGTAACATTTGTGGAAGTTAGCACTTTTGTCAGATGTGCCACAAATTAGCCACATGCCCTTCCCAAATTCTACTTCAATCCCCTTGCCCTCTCTGATCTGCTGCTTCACTTTCTGCTCCCTGCACAAGTTGCTATCTGCTTTCTACTCTATCAGTCACCATGCTGCCTGTTGCCTAGCCAATCTACTACATGCCACACACAGAGGCTTCCCACACCACTGGCCTGTCTGCAGCAGGTTGGCCACCTGGATTATAAGATCATTCAATGTAGCAGAGAATACCAAGTGTAATCATGAAAATATTCAATCAACATTCCACTTCACTTGTATTATATCCCTGGTGAAGCTGACCCAACCTTTTGGTTAATATATCCCCTGCATATAGAATGGAATCACGAGCCCTATTGAAGAATTACATGGAAATAAAATGTTAGAAAATTCCTTACCCTACAGTGGCCATGTCTACATGAGACAATCAATGCATGACAACTTGTTACTACTGCACAGCAGCTCATGACTACCAGGCAGCAGAATCACAGGGCATGAACTGTGATGCAATGCTGCTGTGTAGTAGTAACAAGCTACTGTGCAGTCAGCATCACCACAAAGCTGTGTGGGGACACTACTGTACAGTCATACTGGTTACTACACGGTCATCACAGCCATTGGGTATGCAAGTACTGAATGACTGTGCAGTAACAACTGTATAGTCAGTGTCTGATGTAGACATGGCTAGTATGTACAAAGCTGAAAGGGAAGGGTAATTATCATTTTATTCTTTGCAGAAGCAGACAGAGTGGCTCTGCCCCAAGCATATTAGCCTATGTAGCAGAGGCCAGGCAGATTCCTTCCCTGCCAAACATCTGCCTGTTCTAACTTAAACAGCAAGGTAATGGCTTTCAGAATAACCATTGGGGCCTAGATAACTGTGTCCTATATGGGCTAGATTGTACAGCTCTTCATAGTTTCTTGCTTACAAGTGCTAAGTCTAAATTGTTCAAAGTGTTATGCTGTTTTACTTTGAGGACTAAATCTCAAAATAGGCTGAAATATCACAATGACTACACACTCTAATTTTAGAAGTTATGGGCTTTCCCCACAGCATTTAATATATGCAGCAGTTAAATAAACCTGACTTTCATTCAAAGTTTACTAAACGAAGGGCGGTAGATATCTCCTCCATGCTTGGATTGTTCCAGTCCAGAAAGAGCCATGAAAGAACATTATGGCTCAAAATTGCTGAATTGTTTCCAGTCTCATGCCAGCTCATCTTTTCAAATTAACGTATAGTCAAATCTAATTCCCACATAGGTAGGGACCTAGCTAATTCACAGGGGCTAACCCTCTGATTTCACGGTCTGAGCACAGTACTGGTAGCCATTTTGTGGTGGGTGGAGTGTGTGGTGAAGTCAAGCCCCAGGGGCAGCCATAAAGCCCTCTGGCAGCTGTGAGACTCCTGCCTCGGTCTGTCTCCAATGTGGTCCTCCATTAATTGCTCACCTGCCATGTCTTCTTCTTATTGAAGTTAAGTAAGGGAGGCTGCCCACAGACCTTAGAGAGAGCCTGAGCCCAATCAGCTCATCCATGGGTCCCTTCCAGACCTCACTAGTCTCAAACAGCCTTTGTGCTAAATAGGCTTGCTCAGCCTGGCAGTGCCCCTGCAGGGCACCTATAGCCTGAAGGGCAAGTTGTGTGGCTCCATTCCTCCCCTACACCACAACCTAAGCCTTGCAGGTGTTACAATAATGTTGTTCCCTCTGTTGGAACCTCAGTCTCTCCCCTTTAATATCACTAAGCCTTCTAGCCTAGGCCCACTATATTGGACCTGGCTTTGAGGCACTAGCGTCAATCTATCACCTTCAATCACTGGACCCTTGACCCCCATTTGCTGGCCCCTGTGTGGCTGTGCCCCTCAGGTGCCGGGCCCCTATCTCATTGTGCTCCTGCACACTGCTCCTCTCTGGGATCAACAAAAGCTCAGGCCTTGAGCCTTCCCCTGGCACAGCTAAGCCAGTCCTGTGCCTCACGGGTACCAATGGGACCTCTGTAACTGTCCCTTATAGTCCCAACCCAAACTGCTGGGTAACCTAAACCATAAGCCTTTGAGCTATAAACAGCAGAAGTAGCCCTCTACCCCTTTAAGAGACCAAACTTTCCTTAGCTCCCAGCGGGTATACTTTCCAGCCCAGGGCCATACCTTAACCTATACCCTTAGCCCCCTTGGGCTCTTGGACCCTTCAGTCCCATGCATAGCCTCTCTTCTGGGCTCTTGGATGTTCTCGTTCCATATGTAGCTCTCTAGGCTCTCAGATCCTTTGGTCCTGTCTCAGCCCTTCCCTGGTACATGGACCCTCTGGTAGGCACCTCAAACCCTCTAGGGGATAACATAAAACAAAGGCCACTTGCTTGTAACCCAGTTTCTCTTCTCCCAGAGAACTTGCCTCTGTTCCCAGACCTGCAAAATTGTTTAGCTTAATCCAGGTCCCTTCCAGAGTCCTGCTGCCCAACAGCCAGGAACTCCTCACTTTGTAGTTGCTAAGGTAGAGACTACTTGACTCACACAGGCTCTGGGTATATATAAGTGAATCCTGAGCCCTCTTCTGGCCAGGTGAGTTCCTCATTAGCTCTTCCCTTACACCTGCAAGCAGCCTCTCAGCTGCTTGTTCTCTAAAAGGAGTAGGCACATCTCAGTGCCCTGTGACATGCCCCCCCATCTCTGATTGGCTGAGAGGCCCCAGAATTCCTGTCACTCCTAGGAGATTAACAGATGGGAGGCTGTCAATCTCTATTGGGGCTGGACTTCTGGGGCCCCTGGGCCAACCAGAGGTATGTAGGGAGCTGCTGTCCCCTCCCTTTTCTCCCTCCAGTGCTTCAGGACACCCTAGCTTCCCTCCTCTATTTACAGCTTCCTGTCATACCCCTCTCTCCCACTTGCTAGTCATTTAACAACTTTTTTATGGCCCCCATACTTTTTTGCGGGGACCAGGCTTTTTCACAGAGGACCTACAAATTTCGAGGTTTCTGTGAAAATCATGAAATTGTGAATTTGGTAGGTCCTTACACATGGGGTTTCATAAGCGAGACATAAGTGGTGCATAGCTCTTGAGCTGGCCCTATGAGTCAATCTTTATAAAATCACGGATGAATTACAGAACACAAGTGCTGCCTAACAATGACACTTTCATACTTAACAGATCGCTCCTTGGTGTACATTCAAAAGCCTACATACATTCTTACTACATTAAAAAAATGTATATTTTTTGCATATGCTTGACTCTAGGTAGCTCTGTAGATTCCAGTCAGGAAAGGAAGAGTGAACTGCATTTATTACCTCATTGTGCACCAGCAGAATTATATACTAAATTTTAAACAGCTGCATCAGTACAAATCAATTGAAAACAATGTGTTTCCATGGGGGGCAGTGAGAATATAGTCTTGCCTGCAGAACATGCATTAGAGACTATATTTGATTACAAAATAAAATTCAGATTACCTCCAAGAGCCTATATATGTACGTATACAAAAAGACCAGTTATTTTTACCTTTTGGATGCCAGAGTATCATTGACCTTTAGTATGCACACAATGTGGATGAGTGGGAAGCAGCAAGGAGCTTTCCTACCATATTTATGCCTACACTGTATCTTTAGTCCAGTGAGAGACAGGAAAAAATTGTAATCATGAGCTTTGGTAAGCATTGGAACTGCTTGGTCCCTAGTTTTTGGTAAGGATAAAAGAACTAAGTCCTCCTTTGCCCATAACACTGTATGCAGTAGATGCAGTACAAAAAGGGTGTGTCCACATGAGTGGGAATGTGCATTCTCCGGGGACAAACACCAACTGCTAGTTGTCCCTGGGGATCATTCCTGCATGTGCACTCTGACATGCAGCAAGTTGTCCTGGTTGAGGTAGGGGAAGCTGGGGGCATCACTTGAGCTGGCTCCAGCAGCCTTACCTGGGATCCTGGGGACCTCTGGGGCCCCACTGGTGGCAATCCGGGCATAAATACAGGCAGTCAAAAAGCCTGAGGCTGAATTGATTCAGTTTTTGCAGGTTAGTGTAAACTGCACAGATTAAAATGAAACAGAAGTGAATAGACATTTATCTTTGATTCAGGATCTGCAGCCACATGCCTGCAGTGGCTCAGGCCAGAAGCCAGGAGACATTAAAGCATGGTTCTCTGGCTGTGTTCATTTCCTTTTCCTGCAGCCCTCGAGGTCTCTGGGATTTGCAGTCCAAAATCAGAGCAGCAGGACTCTGCAGGGTTACTCATTACTTCCTCTTCCTGCTTCCAGGTGCCTTTGGGATTTTCAGTCCACAGTCACAGCCAGCAGTAAGTTTGAACAGGAGAAGGGGTGTTAAACCCCCCTCCCTGGCCCCAGCTGGGGTTTGTCTGTGGGGGAGGGGCAGTCCCCCCCCACATAGACTAGGTTGCATCCCCATCTGGGCTTGCCTCCCTTCCTGTCTTATCAGCTAGCCCTCACTGCTCCAGCTAGGTAGTAGAGGGGCAGGGCAAGCCCTGCTCTCTGGAGCAGACAGCACAGCACAGCCTGGGTTGTGAAATGCTGTGATTTAACTTGAGCCAGGAAGGGATCTGGGACAGAAGTTTCATAAACCAGTTTCACCCTAATGAGTTAAGTCTGATAAATTCAGACTGGCTACATTCAGCCAGGTTTATCTTAAACCAGTTTCAGCCTTTTTTAAACTGATTTATGTTCATTGAGCTTCTGTTCTGCTACAGGTTTAAACTAGTTTCTGATCACTTAAACCAGTTTCTGTGTAACTTCTGTCCCTAGTCATGGAACCTGGCTGACCGCCAAAGCTGGCTCTCACTGACCAGGCTCCAGGTTTGGGTGGCTCACTCTGCTGCCACATGGGCTGTCCGACTTTTTTCTGGCGCAGGTTTCTTTTATACCAGGATCTCTCTGTGTCAGAAAAACTCACCACACTGCACGACAGTGAATGCCTGTATATGTGGCGTCTGTAGTTTGTGGCACTGGAAACAGGTCTGCAGTGCCATAAACCACACAAGTGCGTTCATCTGGCTGGGCTCACAGAGTGCATGGTATAGCCCCTGAAAGAGTAAACCTGCGAGTTTACTCCCCATCTATGCAGCGGAATACATATAACCTTTCTCCCCCTCACCCATAAGGTCTGTTATGGAAATAGAACTACAATGCCCTGTTCGTCACTCTGGGATGTGCTTAATAGACATAAATTATCCCCAAATGAGCCCATCTGAAAAGGAAGTCACTGAGAGGGAAAGCTGAATCTCATTAATGCTATTTGCATAGCAGTGTTTCACAGTACATACAATTGTACTTCAAAGACTAATTATAAATATATGTACAAAAGATAATGAAAGAATATAAACATTACATCATGAAGTATTTCTAAGTTTTGCTCAACTCTGATATTGCATTAATCTAAAATCTGCTGACCTGAAAAACAAAGTTCTACTATTGCTGCTAGTGCAGAGCCAGAAAATGTAGAGAACAAGCAAAGTTAGATTTGTATTCTGTCTCATATATCATCAGCTAAATATGAATTCTAGTCCTGTTGCAGAATATTATAGGTGATGATAAAGAAGCAAGTAAATTCCAACTTACAACCCCTAGGTAAACTTAAGAGCAGTTGTTAGGGGAAAAAATCATTTTTTATCTCATAAGCAATGAAAGAATGGGCACAGAACCCCACAGTATTCTTAGATGCTTTCAAGCTACTCTGTACTTTGTGTTATTTGGACTTCATGCTTCTTGGTGTGAGTATGTGTATGTATGCATAACACTCTTACAGGTTTTGTGAAACAAACAATAACCACGCTGAGAACGGAGTTCTCGCAGCACAGAGTTATGTCAGAAAACCATTTTCTTCTTTTATTTAATTATATGTATTTGTGGATTTGGGGAAAGGACTGTACTGAAGATTATGAGCTCAGGAATTTATGCTCCTTTAAACAGTGCTTTTCTCTATATGTAGCACTGCATATAATGTGTTTCTTTATTCAAGAGATTTTCTTCTGATTTCAAAGAGAAAACAGACTTCCCAATATTGTCTTTCTGAAAAGTGAATGACTTGCCCTTCTGTGAACATGTTTATATTTGTACCAAAAGAAATATCTTCTTATCTGACAGAGTGTTTAGTAATTATTTCTGATGGAATTTAGCAATAGTCAAAATATTTATTGTGAATCATTTAGACAATGTATGTTGGCATGTTAATCAAATGGCTTAATTATTTCAAAAACAGCATAGGAAGTCAAATATCTGTTAGTGGCTGCATCTGCATAAGATGCTGACTGAGCAGTTGTTACTGCAAAGTCATTTAGTACTTGTTTATATTTGTGGAGTTATATTTGTGCAACTTGCACAGTAGCATTTCCAAATGGCTTTTAGGTGATGCTGACTGCACAGTAACTTGTTACTTCTGTGCAGTAGCACTGTGTCATGCTTCCTACCATGCAATGCTACTGCGCAGTAGCAATAAGCTACTGCACAGTCAGCGCCTTGTGTAGACATGCCCAAGGGCTATTTTAGACATCATTTTCACAAAGCATTAAAATGTGTTAGGGAACTTTTTGCTGTGCCAAACTCATATCATATGTAACAGCTATTTTTATGTAATGTGAAGGCTTCCTAGACAGGAAACTATTAAAAGAGTTCTACTGTTATATACCTAGGACTGCAAGAAACTTGCACAATATTTTCTACAGCAATAACCTAGTAATCAGGTCCTGAACTAAAGCTCAATGAGTCAATATGTAGATTTCCAGAAAATTAGGATGATTTGAAATACTGACTTTTGTAATGCATCAGTACAACATGCTAAACCTAGGACTTTTCCCATTCTTCTCCCAAGAAAAAGATGCATACTCATACATCTAAATAAATAGGCAAGATTCTCACCTAGTATAAAACACTGTGATCAGTATCTTTTTCTTGAGGAGAACAACACAACTCTAAAACCCAGCTGAAGAACTAACCTGGTATGACTCAGGCCAAGATTTCACATACTGCAACAATATGCTACAAGTGCTGTTGAATTATGTGACAAGATTTTTGTCTCAGGACCATCCACTAGGTCATATCATGTCATTACTCTTTTGTTCCATAGCACATTGAGTACTAAAGGGCCAATCATGGATTCCTAATTTCACAAGATTGTTACATTATAAAAAGATTACAGAATTAGATGGCAAATATATTATTTGTCAAATCCTTTAGTTCAACTACTATTCAACTCCCATTTACATACCATGAACTAAGAATAAAATGAAGATTGCAGGATTTAATCGTAGATTATAAAATAAATGATTTGATTATTATAGTTATCATCTAGCAAGTTGAAACAAAGCACATTGCTTTCATTGTGAATAAACATATTTTTCAAGGATTTGCTTTTCTCAAACCAAGAACCCTCACTTAGATATTTAAAGACATGTTTATCCAGTATTATCAGCATATGCATATGAATATCAATAAACAAGTCTTACAAATAAACCAGTGAACAAACTATAAATATTATTGACTCCTTCAGCCTGCCCAAAGTAATAAGTACCTTCTGTGATCACAGAGAAATACGAGATGCTCCACTTCTGGAGAAAAAAATACACATCATACTTCTAGGCTTGGCAGTGCTATACTTACTAGCACCATGACAAAAAGAGACTTGGGGATCATAATTGACCACAAGATGAACATTGCCACCAATGTAATGCCTCAGCAGGCAAAGGAAATAAAATTATGGCTGGCATCTACCGATACATCTCAAGCAAATCCCAAGAAGTCGTCTCCCACTTTACTCGGCCTTGGTGAGGCTGCAGCTGGAGTACTGCATTCAGTTCTGGGCTCCACACTTTAGAAAGGATGTGGAGAAACTTAAGAGAGTCCAGAGGAAAGCCATGTGCATAATCAGAGGTCAAGAGAACAGGACTTATGAGGAGAAGCTGAGAGAAATGGGACTCTTCAGCCTGGAGAAGCAAAGGCTTAGGAGTGACTTGGTGGCAGCCTATAAATATATAAGGGGTGTGCATCAGGAACTGGGAAAATATCTGTTCACCAGAGCGCCCCAACGGAAGACAAGGTTTAATGGTCACAAAGTGCTAGAAGACCGTTTTAGACTGGATGTAAGGAAAAACTTCTTTATTGCCCGAGTCTCCAGAGTCTGGAATAGATTTCCCCACCCAGAAGTGGTGGAAGTGGCTACTCTGGATGACTTTAAGAAATGCTTGGCTGATTATCTTGCTGGGGTAATCTGACCCCAACTGACTTCCTGCCTCATGGGAAGGGGGGCTGGACCCAATGATCTCATGAGGTCCCTTGAGCTCCAACATCTATGAATCTATTAAACTTGCTTTCACGTTCTCTATTCCTGTACCACTGGAATCAGTGGAATTTTTGTGCCGCTAATGTCAGAGATTGACATGAGAAAAGCAAGATTAGACCCTAATTCATATAATTTTTGCAAGACTTTAGTCAATATGAACACTTTTCCTAAACATTCATTTGTTGTAACACATGCTTCATTCATGCATGAGTTCTCTGGAATCCCTTCCAGGCAAATTCCAGTCAAATTAAGTTAAAATTTTACAATTTTTTTCTTTCTATTAGGCAAAATTATGTTCATGTACATCATTTCATAGATTCAATTGAGCTATTCTGATTTACACGAGATCTGGCTTTTGTATGTGAAGTCACATGTTTTATAAAACGATTTTTTTTTTGATAATGTTAAAATTATAATTGCATTTCTTGAAGGCTTAGCTGCTAGCAAGTATTTCTTGGTTATAGCTGACATAGCTATATAAGTGACCATCTAAGAGCCTGAATCAGTTGATTAGGGTGATTAGGGTTTTCTTTTTCTTTCCTGTTATATCCAACAGGATTTGCAATGTAATGTTTGGATTCAGATATTTTCCATGATTTTTGCATGTCTCAGGTGACCAATTTCTAATCATCTGTCCAATAATCATGTTAATGAGCCCTATATGCAGTGTAAGTATCCTCCTTAAGTATTATCCTATAATTGTTAAGTCTTATCACTAGAATATGAAGTGCTGCAATTTCTTACGCTAAAGCTACTGATTCAGATATTAGCCTTTCTGGCTACCAAGTGGCGTAGTCTCAAGAGGAAGTTTGACCAAGGCCTAACTGCTGGCCTAGGGTGTAACCAGTTAACATATGCCCATGGAAGGCACACCTGTGGGTATAATTCTGAGCTTGCTTCTACCAGGTGGTGTTTGAGGAGCACCTCAGTCAGGAGGGACCCAAAGAAAAGTAGCCAGGAGATAGAGAACAGAATTTAGGAGATGCTACTGCCAATCCATGTGTCCAAACACCATCAAGCTACAGTCAAACTCCTGTCATGGTCTCTATTCCTGGTCCCAAAAAAGGGAGTATGGGTTGGGGAAACAAGAGATGTGGTTATGAATCCCGTCATAGTAGAATAGGTCCTGTTATAGTAGGGAGATGTGTTGACTTTTACACTGAACTGAAATGAAAAAAAGCCCATATAGAAACAAAGGGTGTTTATACACATACTGCGGAAGGTGGGGGGTGCATTAATTAAAGTGGCTCCAAGAGTATCATGTGAATCAGTGTCCCTGTGCACTTTAAAGCTCGTTTGACCAGCTTTAGTTAAAGTACCCTGGTTGCCATTTTTCAGTGCAGGGATGTGGATACATGTGAAGCTGGAGTCTGCTGGACCATGGTAATTAGCAGGGATCCTGGTTTTCTCTGATTTAAAAAAGCCCCAATTTTTGGTTAAAAAAAGTAACCCCAAATCCACATTTTTCCATGAATTAAATGAAAGACCACTAATATATCTATATCTTGTTGCTCTGTGGTCCTTGTTGCTCTATGGTCTTCCACCACTGACAACAGCTAAGCTCTATCTCTTTCAAAGACCTTTTCAGGTAGTCGAAAGATGCTGTTAAATCCCATCTCAGTCTTCTCTTGTCTAGACTAAATATGCCCAATTCCCTCATTGTCTCTTCATGAGTCACATGCCTCAGACCCCTAACCATTTTCACTGCCTCCCTTTTGCACTCTCTCTAATTTGTCCACACTGTTTCTGTAGTGGGGAGCCCAAAACTGAAGACAGTACTCCAGATGTGGCCTCAAGAGTGTTGTACAGAGCAAATAATCACTGACCTACTGGCAACATACCTACGAACGCACCTCAGTCTATCATTAGCCTTCTTGGCAACAAGAGCACACTGCTGGGTCATGTTCAGTTTATTGTCCACTGTATCCCCCAGGTCCTTTTCTGCAGAGCTCCTGCTCAACCAGTCAGCCCCCAGCCTGTACTGGTGCATGAGATTGTTCTGTCATACATGCAAGACTTTGCACTTGTCCTTGTTGAACCTCATGAGATTTATTTTGGCCCAATCTTCCAATTTGTTGAGGACACTCTGAATCCTATCCCCACCCTCCACTGTATCTATTACTTCCCCTAGCTTCTCGTCATCTTCAAACTTGTTGAGGGTGCACTTTATGTCATCTTCCAAGTCACTGATGAAGACATTGAACAAAATCAGCCCCAGGACCGACCCCTGGGGCATTCAACTCGATATTGATTGCCTACTAAACATTGAGCCATTGATTACTACTCTCTGAGCCCATTTTTCTATCCACGTTACAGTCCATTCATGAAGCTCATACTTCCTTAGCTTGCCTGGGACAATGTTGTGGGGGACTGTATCAAAAGCCTTGCTAAAATCAAGGCACATCACATCTCCCAGCCTCCCTGCATGCACAGAGCCAGTCACCTTGTCATAGAAGGCAATCAGGTTGGTCCGGCATGACTTGCCTTTGGGGAATCCATGTTGACTGTTCCTAATCACTTTCTTCCCTCAAAGTGCTTAGAAATGGATTCCTTAAAGACCTGCTCCATTTTTCCAGGGACTGAGGTGAGGTTGTCTGTAATTCCCTGGATCCTCCTTTTTCCCTTTCTTAAATATGGGTTTTATATTTGCCCTTTTCGAATCATCTAGGACCTCTCGTGATCACTATGAGTTTTTAAAGATGATGGCCAATGGCTCTGCAATCACATCAGCCAACTCCCTCAGCACCCTTGGGTGCATCCCATCCAGACCCATAGACTTATACACATCCAGTTTTTTGTAAGTAGTTCCTAACCTGTTCTTTCACCACTGTGGGCTGCTTACCTTCTCCCCAAACTGTTCTGCCCAGTACAGTAGACTGGGAGCTGATCTTGCCTGTGAAGACTGAGTCAAAAAAGGCATTGAGCACTTCAGCCCTTTCTGCATCCTCTGTCTCAAGGTTGCCTCCCCCATTCAGTAAGAGACCCATACTTTCCCTGATCCTCCACTTGCTACCAATATACCTGTAGAAACCCTTCTTGTTACCCTCCATATCCCTTGCTAACTGCAACTTCAGTTGCGCTTTGGCCTTCCTGACTTCATCCCTGCATGCCCAAGCAATGCTCTTTTATTCTTCCCTAGTTATTTGCCCCTAGGTATTTGGAATTAAATATTTTATATAATGCAAAACTTTATATTCTCTCAACATGTATTTATTTTCATTCTTCAGGAAATAAATCTATGGCTATACATATAAAAATAATTCACATAGTATCTTTTCCACAATGATTATATTTTTATCTGTTATAGGAGCTATCAGAAGTAGAACACGATCTATTTTTTGGTTTTTTTCTTGGGTTTTTTTTTTTTTTTGGTTTATCAAAATTAATATCTTCTAAGTAAAGGAATTAAAAAGAGCCCAAAAGCCCAAAATGTTTCAATATTTTAGTGGAACAAATAGGATTGGATCTAGACTATTTGACAGCTATATATGCTTTAAACCTTAGTGCCCAGAACTTCGATTCAGTACTGACATAGAAGGAAGATCAATTGCTGAATTTTCAACATGTCTTCCTGTAGCATAATAGCAAACTTTCAACTAAGTAGTGATCTATCTTTCTTTATAAACCCTATTAAGGTCACAGGGTATGTTACACTGGTGTTGAGGGATGACAGAAATTGGTCTACAATGTACTATTCTTTCTTTAGATGTCAATGAATACAATCTTGTAATATGAAGGCATTTGGTAACTAGAACTGGTAATTATTGAGCACTGTAGAGTTAACTCAAAGAGGAAAAAAGAGAGCGCTGTATTCAGGCCCAAAAGAAGAAAATCACATTGAATGCATTCAAAAGGAAGACAGTTTGTTAAATAAGATATGAGAACAAAAAGAGATCTGGACCATAACAGAAGTTTTGTGGTGATGAAATACTGTACCATAATATGAATAGAAAATCCTTGCTTTTTCTTTTGAAGGGAAACTAGGAAAGGTGAAGTAACTTTAAAAATTCCCATTAACATCAGTAAGCATTTGCACATCGTTCATTATATGAAAGTATTACATTTGGTATTGTTCATTATAACTTTGCAGTGGATTGAAAGAACTGCTATCCAGATGCTCTTTCTGAAAATGTTACATTATCTCAGACAGCCATGAACAATGTGGCATGTGTAACAGGGGATGACTAATTTCAGTACTGCTTCAGTTTTAAAGTTCAGTTCCTGTTGCAAATCATCATCGCTGTCTGTCCTTTGGTTCAAAATCTAAATTATTCTTAGCATGAGGACTGTAATACATATATAGAGGTGAGGGAAGAGAGAGAGAGTTCATTGACTGATTCATTAAACAGGCTGGCAAGGTACCTACAGTATAACATGTGACTTATCTATAGGGAAGGAAGGAAAGGAAGGGAGGAAAGGAAGGAAGCATGTGTGAGCCTTATGATATCTTATATACCTCATTTTAGTATTGCTATGATAGTGTTGGAATATCTGTACACATCTGGGTTATTCTTACTATGGAAGATGTCTTAGATTGGAGATGACAGACAGTGGTCTGTGGTTCTAAGGATGAGTAAATGGAAATATAACATTACGTGACATTACCTGTAAACAGATTAAATTTGTCTGTGAAATTTTGCAGGCACGGTGCTTTTTTTGTCAAGTCAGCTAAGTGTTTGAGTATAGGGAAGGTCTATGTTGCCCCTCTGCAAAGTGGCAGATCATAGTTCTATCCTGGCCTCGGACCAAGCTGCCCCTGCCACGAGATCCCAGTGGACCCAGAGCAACCCCTTCCCCTGCTCTGCCATGTGCCCTGCAGTGCAGCTAGGGTCAGTCTCCATGGCAACCCTAGCTTTGCATTGTCACTGCACAGCAGCTGGGGAATGGAGTCTGGTTCCTGGGCACATCCAGCTCGTGGGCCAAACTTTGCCCACTCTGAGTTAAAGCCTTCTGCAAAAAATTTAGTAAAATCTGTCAAATTTAAAAATGCTGATTTGGTGGGAGTCTGCAGGAGTTTCTTGCTCAAATAACCCCAAATTTAGATCACTACCCATGGGGTACTCACAAACTTCAAGAAAATTCTAGTAAGTATTTAGCATTTAGGAAGTTGAACTTAAACTGAAAAAAATGTTTTTTTCATTGGAGAGTTTGAAGTGCTCATCGGTGTCAATGTGATGTTCCCAGCTGAATTAGAACACCCAGCTGAGCTGAGGTCTGGAGAGCAGGTCATATGAGGAGAGGCTGAAAGACCTGGGACTATTCAGCCTGGAGAAAAGAAAACTTAGAGGTGACTTAGTGGCAACTTATAAGTATATAAGGGACATACACAAAAGCCCCCTAGGGAAGACAAGGAACAATGGACACAAACTGCTTGAAGATCACTTCAGATTTCACATAAGGAGAAACTTCTTCATGATTCGAGTGCCCAGGGTCTGGAACAGACTCCTCTCAGAGGTGGTACAGTCACCTACCCTGGAAATCTTTTTAAAAATGGCACACACTGCTGGGGTCATACGACCTCATCAGTCTTTCCTGCCCAAGTGCAAGGGGGCTGGACCTGATGATCTCATGAGGTCCCTTCCAACCACTAACATCTATGACTCTATGAATACAGCCTAAAACTAGTTATGAAAAATGTGAACCACTCTATTATTATCAAGCAATCTCATTCCTTTTGCCATACAGCCAGTAATTTTAAGCCCGTTATGTTTGCCAACCATGTCCTTCACCACTCCATGTGATTGATGTGCACTTCTGTCTGTCCTCAAATTCCTGCATAGAAGGGCAAGACTTTTGCATATGGGGCAGGGGGAAAGATTCAAACACCTATAAAGGACTTTCCAAATTCCAGCAGATGCACAGGAAACAGGTCTCTACATGCAGATCCTAGCTCATATGGGAGAGCAGGAAGTATTAAACAACTCAAGAGGAGAAGAACTCCACAACTCTTCACTCTTAGGACGATCTACCAATGTAGACAGGCTGTTTCAGATCCCATCTCATATAAGGGAGGAAAGAGAGAGGCAAGGAACTTCTGTATTTGTTCTTTTGTGAGGGGTATAGGAAAAGGGATTCAAATGCTAAGAGAGGGGCAGAAGCTTTGTCACTCACAGAGCCCAGCACTCTCTCTTGGAAGAGCATAATGTCAGACTGACTGACATGACATGTTCTTTTCTCTACTGTCACATTTATCTGCAACCTCTTTGACACCTCTACCCTTCTCTGACACCATCAGGTCTTACACTTTTCCTAATTTTTCTTCTATCACCATAGCCCCAGATCTTCTCTCTCTATTTCCTACATATTTCCTTAAGTTTCCCATGCCAGATGACTCAGTTCAATGGGCTGGATCTTGCCCTCAGGCCATACTTTGAACTCCATTCTACTGGCCCCATACTTTTTTTTCACATAATGAAGGATGTGAACCACAATATTCCTCTAACTACTATTTATCATCTCTCCTTTATGATACACAGTTTGCTAATACAAATTAAACTTTTTTTTAAATTAAAAAAAATAATGAATAACCTTTGTAAAGGTTAAATAAAGAATTAAATTAACCTGTAATCATTTATATTGGGAGCCAGCTTTGAGGTACAATGTCTGAAAATCTGTGGACAGTAATATAAATCTTTTGCAAAAAATTATGGAACAATCAAACACTTGTACTACCATGTCCTGGAAAAAGTATAACAAAATACTCTAAGTGGTAGCTCAGAAGAACTGGATTTATACTTCTCATAGCATTTCTTGGGAAGAAAAAAAGCTTTTAAAGTAAAGATACATACACAAATAACAGTTATATTGCACATGTTATATATAGGTAGCAACTGTTGACACCAGTTGGATAAATGAGTTTTGTACTTAGCAGTGCCATATTTCTCCTCCAAAAATATAATTTGTTAACACTTCTATGTTTTCATTTGTATCTCCTCAGACATTGACATTACCACAGTTCAATAAATTATGAAAGTATGTGCATAATTTTAAATGTATGCTTATGTCTCACTCAGATCAATGCATCTTTCTTAAAAACTTAAAAGTTTGAAGGAATGTGCTTAAAACTGCTCTGCAGAAACAAAGCTTCATCTATTTTATGCTTTGCTGTGTTGTACATTTCTGCAGTCTGTGTGATTGATATAGAAACCAGGAAAGTGCAACCAGGGGAAAAAACAAAAACAAACAGATGAACAAAAAAAGAAAACAAATTGGTATTCATCCAGTAAACACTTAAGTTCAAACTGTGGGTGGATTTTGCATAGTGAAGACTTAATAACAGGCATGAAATCAAATTGCCAGTTCCTCTGGGCACAGAATACCATGCCTAATTGTATTTTGCAGCAACTGTGCAAGCAACATGATCACTAAGATTACAAAAATGTTAGGAAATCATAGAGAGAACATGACTATTTAAAAGTATTAATTGCATTACAGTTCATTATAATTGCATATATATTTTCTTGTTCTGTTTCATTTTATAGTGTGCAATTAAGTCTTTTCCTCCATAATATTTTCATGGCATTTGAAGAGAGTTGTAGCTGTGTTAACATTTCACAATCTTGCAGATTTTAGCAGTATGAATGGGAGGCTCACATTTCATATGAACCTTAGTCAATGATTGCTACTTGTGTGCAAAAGAAAAGAAGCAGAGACCGAATGCTTTTAATTAATTTGGTTTGCAGCTTTCAGAGTGTTTATATCAACAAATTAGACACAGGCCTATGTTTTGCTAGCTCATTACCATTCAGTGAAAACAAAGTGAATATGAAAAACTGTGCAGGGAAAGTTGAAATAAAGCTGGACAAATAATGCAAGAAGAATGACTGGAATACTTGCAAAATCAGCTCCTCAACCACATTTCTGATTGCTCAGTGCTAATATTCTAGAAAACATATTACAGGCAGTAGTGATCAGTGAAACAACCTGTTTTAAGTAAATTTAACACAACAAGCTCTGAAACATGGAAAATGAACTTGAAAAGCTTCATCTTGAATATATGAACTGAAAATATGAACCTAAGAATTCATGTTCACTGAATTTTAACCATGAGATAAAAAATCCTGTGGCTGGTCACGCACGGTAGCTTTAAATACAAAGAGAGTGAAAATATAGATGGAATAGTATCGCTTCCTATATCGGGGGAGCCAGGTCAGGCCTGTGGGCAGGGGTGTCCCTTTCCCATCCTCCCCCATACAAGTGCCTTGAGAGCAGCAGAAACTGCTGCACGCAGCGGGGGTAGCCAAACTGGGCCTCTGTGGCAGGGGGATACGTGGCAAGGGGTGGGAAATGGAGCCGCCTAATGCAAGGGCCCAGCCCTGCTACCTCTGCTGGGGTTTTAGGGGAAACTGGACTGAGCCTGTAAGGTAGTGGGGCTCCATTTACCCTCCACCGTAACTTGAGCCACAAAAGCCTCTTCTACTGTCAAAATGCTCATGTGGGGGGCAGGGAGCAGAAGGAAGCCCTTGCAGGCCTGGCCCAGCTCCCCACAAGACCCCAGCAGGCCTAGCTGTGGGGGGGAGGGGCATGTATAGCCCTTCCCTCCTACCCCCTCCCAATCCTATGCAGGTGGGAGAATTCTGTGAATATTCCACAAAGTCTCATGGGATGCAGGCAGAATTGCTCAAAATTAACCCTTGTAAAAAACCTGTACTCTGCCTTAGAGCACCCCTGTCTGAAATGTCAGCAGGCACAGGTTAATTTTTCATTTGTTTGGCCATTTTAAATGCACTCTGCAGCCATGAACTTACGTTACATTCTGGCTGTGGAGTGCTTTCAGGGACCTCATCAGGCAAAAAATATATAATCTGAAAGCACCCCATATTATGAAATATTTTCATTAGAATTTCAAATACAAGTTCTATAGCAGTTTTTTAAACCCAAGCTTCAGTACCGAATTTCTTCTTGGAAACTTAGAAGGCATTCCCAAAGTTACCCTGTGATTGCTGAATCCTATACCTGTGTTTATGCAATTAAAATCACGTTGCAAGTTGTTTTACCGAGATGTGGAATGAGTATCTAAAGCAAAGTGTTTTAGATGCATCTGCAGGTGAAACCAGCTGTTACTCTTCTTCTGAATCCTCCTACTATTGTCCTATACTGTCATCTTCCTCTTTAAATCTAGCACATAAGCAAGTGTAATCCTTTGCTATTGTAGCTAATGGGGAATTCACGTGACCTGTGTCACTTATTATTAGGTAAGCATACCTCATACTTCAACATGGTCCTGAGTTGAGGTCCTGGGATTCATTGCCTTGTGGGAAGAAAGATGTACAACTATTTGAGTGTTAGCCGCTACAGTAAATAGATACACAAAGTGGTTACCCAAACAACTGAAGAAGCAGCTCAAATGAGATCCAAGTCAGTGTGACAGTAAAGGTTGGAGCTTTAGAAATATGAAGAACAATATTAAGACCTCTGGAAGAGTTCCCATAATCTGCAACAATGATGATATGTTGAGATATCTATATATTCACAAAGAGATCACATATTCACAAAGAGATCCCCACCCATTAACCACTACATTTTGTTGAAAACATTAGCAATAATATTGCACAGGACAGATCAGGAGACTGATCAAGAAATTACAGCTCTCCCAATGATCCAAGAGGCAAATGCAGTACAGTCATTGAGTCACTGCTGGAGGATTCATTTGGTAATGCAAAATATGGATGAGGCCTTATACTAAGCACTCTGTGGGTGCATCTACATGAGACACTTTAATGCACATTAGAATAATGTAATGCACTGTAAAGTGTCAGGAGCTATACATACACAGGATTTACTGGGCAGTAAATTAGGCTAACGTGCTGTTTGCTAGTACCAACAAATACAGGTACTAGATTAATGGCACTTTAGCTACTGCACAGTAGTGCATGAGTAGATGCTGACTGGGAGCACTTTGCTTCTAGCCATCCTAGCATCAGGGGGCCACAGGAGGCAGGAGGGGGAGCTGTGTGTGGCTCCTGTGCTGCTCAGTCCCTGGCTTCCCCCAGGAGCTGGGAGCTAAGCAGTGCAGGAATAGGGGAGTTCTCTGTTCCCAGTCCTTCCACTGCTCAGCTCTTATCTTCCCCCAGGCATAGTCAGGGAATGGGAGCTGATGGGAGTATATGCTGTGTGACAGCAGCAGATCTAAGGGGACACAATGCTCCCCTGTCCTCTCAGCCCTACCACTGCTCATGCAGTGAATAGCCCAGTCAGCTCCTGCTCTAATTTGGCACAGCAATACAGCCCTCTCCGTATTTATATACATAAGGGAAATTAACAAACTGGGAAAATAATCCATACAACTGTTTGCCCAGAAGTTTTCCTCAGAGCTGGTGGAGGATTTGAAGGGAACTCTAAAATATATATGTGGTTCCTTTCCAATCTTCCACCATCTTTTGGGGAATCTTCTAGGCAAACAGCAGTATGGACTATTTTCCCAGTTTGCTCATTTCCTTTATTAACAGGCTTCTCTGTGCTTTGGAGTTATTCTTGAGAACAACATCCTCCAAAGTGAAGACAGCGTACTGGAGGTCATGTACAATTACCAGTCCTCCTCAGTTTTTGCCCTACCTACTCACCTTCATCTATCTGGCAACACACAGAAATAAAATGTGTAATTTTTAACCTGACCCTGACTCCAAACTGAGATCTCCCAACTGACCCCAGATTACAAAGAGCCTATAGGAAAGGAATTCCATAATCAAGGGGAGGAAAAAAAAATATTATCACTGCTGGCAATGAGACTACAATTTTGACAATAACTGCTTGCCCTATTTCTCTCCTTCCCCAGTAGCAGCCAACACATTGTGACAGTCACAGAGAAGGGTGCTAATGTTGCCTTAATATTTGTTCTATTTATGTAGGAGGAAAAGGAGATGACATGTTGAAAGAACTCTTGTGCATCCCAAGAGTGGAATAAAAAGACAGAATGAGGGGAAGTGTTCCTAAAACATAGAAAAGAGGAAAGAGAACATATCATGACTGTGTCCAAAGACACACTTGCTGGGGATGCTGGAAAGGGAAAACAGCCCATTTCCTCCCTGGTAAAGCACTACATTACAGACTACAAATGCCCAGTTCCCGGCCTACCTCTCAACAAAACAAGTAATGTGAAAACATTAGGACGTTTATACATGTGATCCAGGAGTTGAGGGAAGTCAGTGCTTTAATTAAAGCAGCTCTGAGAGCTGTTCTAATTAAAATGCCCAGAGCACAAGCAACTGGTAGTGAGGGGCACGGGGGGGAAGCATGTTCCCCCCCCGATATTGGCCCCCGACTTGGCACGGCTCAGGACAGAGCATTTTTTTTTGCTGTGCAGGCTGGCAGTGTGCTGATGGGAGGTTGGGGGAGGAGCACTAAGCCATGGCACAAAAGTATAGGAGTGGATATGGGGCTTTTGACCTGCCCCTGGGCCCTCCCACAAATTGTGCTCCCCCAGACTCAGGAGGTGCCAGTCACCCCTGGCCCGGAGTGTCTCATGTATCAGCATACCCACATTTAAAAATGGCAGCAGGGGCACTTTAAGTCAAGCTCATTCAATGATGTTTAGTTATAGTGCCTTCCCCTGCCATTTTTAAGTGAGGCGTTGCTGATACACAAGACACTGGAGATTGCTGGAGCACAGTAATCATAGCACATCAGAGCAGCCACACTGCTTGTGTATAGCTACCCTTAGATCCCTCATTCAAAAGGGCCAGGCCATTCTGTCTTTTACTCACATTCCCAGATGCAGGTAACTGTTCTGAGCAACCTGTATACACAATTTTGTGTCCTTGAACGTACAAATTTGACTGCAGATTACATTTTATGTACACTCTTAAAGTTTTCAATTTTAAATCATCATGTATGTTTAATTTTTTTTAGCTCACATTTCCAATGTTTTTCATTGTTCCTTATTACAATTCATTGACAGTGTGCTTATAATTGTGATTCAGTCCCTTCATTCATTAAAATCCTCATCTACACATATACTTTAATAAAATACAAACATGCACAATGTTAAAATCTGATAAAATATCTGTCTATGTTTGGACTACAGTACCATGTTTAGCCTTGTGCAATATTTATGAATAAATACTCAAACAACAGCATGTAATCTATATGGTATAGAAGGGCCCCCTAAATTCCAGAATGCATTGCTCACTCTGTATCCCTTAATAATAGCAGCATTTCATAGAGACTGCCTTTCTGGCTGTTGAAAATGTTCACTGAGTCTTCCTGTCTATCTGTGATGCGTTTCCCTTACTCTTAAAAGAACCGTGTAAAATGCAGCAATCCATTGTCTTGAGGCAAAAATTCTTCATCTATCTCCATCCTTGATATCAATCATTTCTGTTTTTGAAGTTTTTCAGAGGCACATTCCACTATCATTCACAGCGTTCTTCTCTGTTCAAGTGTCCAGTAAAAGGTATAGAGAAAGCCATGAAATAGCATAAACTAGGTTTCCCAGAAAGATGGGGGAATGGTAATACCATCAATGTCCAAGGAAAATCACAGGAACAAAAGGTCCATTAATTGTGGAGAACAGTCCAGAACTTCTGAAGATCCTGACATCATGAGCCATTCCAATCCACCCCACCAAATATTTTGGAAAATCAGCTAGACCTATTGTCCCCATGGGACACATTTCCGCTAATGAACTCTGGGGTTGGTGTTGGTGGGGGAAGAGAACAGGCACTTGGTTCTTATCTATGCTCCCTAGATAATTCAGGAACCAGTGATTGCATTGCAGTGGTGCATTGCCCAACAAAGGGAGAGAGCACTTTCTTCAGACTAGTGAGTAACTCTTTTTAACAGCTCAGTTGCTTTTTAACTGCCTGGTTGTTTGCTCTGCCAGTGAAAACTGGTTAGCAATCACAGTTGCACCAGACAACATCCTCAGGTCCCTTTTAACCCTAGTCATCTTTGGGTAAACTTTCAACATGGGGTAGTAACAAGCTTCTCCACAGTGAGATATGCGCTTGTATAGGTGAAACACCATTGAGCTTCAGAATTTCCTAGGAAAGTGACTTTTGCCATTCTGAAGCTTTTCCTTTATTATTCGTTATTTCTGCTGTGTACCATTATCTGCTTCTACCAGTCACAGCTAATTGGCCAAACTAAAAAGTGGCACCAAGCAAAACTGCCGCTGTGTGCAAAAGTCTAGAATAAGTGTCCAATTGATACCAGCCCTTTCCGTCTCAAGTGGCCTTGTTGCTCTGGTTTTGAAGTTGTTGCGCCAGTTTAGATAACCTTGTGGCAGGTATACTTATCAATATACTTATCAGTATGAGGGTGGCGGTATATGTCAGTATTTCATGGTTCTTTGAATTGTGTTGCCTGACCTCAATATGAAGCAGTGCTTATTTCCAAAAAATAAATAAATAAATAAAAATAGAAGATGGTGAAATGAATCAAGAAGAATCATTGGGATTAGATAATTGAATCCTAACCCCCAGAATTCTAATGATGTCTGGTTATTACCCCACAATGCACAACATGAGAAATACCAGAAAGCATATAATGCAGACCTATGAACCATGGGACACCTGAACAGAAGATTGAATGCTTTATCTTGAAATAGAGTGCTTTTGGGTGCTTTTTGTTTCATAGCCCCAGGCAAAAGTATTTTATTTAATGAATAAGAACAAAGTGCTTATACACTGCTTGTGTCAAACAATTGCTGTTGATCCTTGATGAGGATACATAAAACCTGTGATAATTTTGAAGTGAAAGCATAATGTGTCATGTTCCAAAGGCTTACTGGGCATCATGAATAAGCCCTTAGGTATCAATTAAAAAGATGGATGAGGATGGAAAAACAGTAACCAGGCAAACTGTACACTGTAAGTGGAGTACTGAGCAGAGGCAGACTGATAATTTATTTCTGGTCTAGGGTCAGAGGAGAAGTGGATGACCAATACTGAAGGCTAGGACCCTGCATAGCTAATGGGATGGACTGAAAAAAAAAACCAAAATCAAATCACAGATTAATCACAAGTGATTGCCTATGAATGCACATTTTCACTGTAGTTACCTCTGAGCAGCAATGCACATTGACATCTATCTCAAAGGTTCCTCAATGCACAGGTGTGGTGACTGTCTCACTATGTAATATTGAAAGAGGCCTGAAAACTGGGTGTGTAAAAGGGAAAACCCATAGTAAATCCTTAACCAAGACTGCAGCTAAAACAAAACCTAAATGTTAAAATCAGTCACTCTGGAGGTTTGCAGACTGCCCACACATTATTTAATCTCCATTTTGATGAAATCTTAAAATTTCATTAGCCATGTGTAACCTCTCCAAACAGGAAAATTTCTCCCAAGTGAAGGAACAGAAAAATACCATATCTGAAAACTAGAGAGATTGGATTCTGGAATGGCAAACCTCAAACACTTAGAGTTAAAGTGCCTAGGGAGGACATTTTCAAAATGAGCTTCTACTAAAACACAGAGCTTCAGAAATCCTGGATACACCAAATCTTTAAAAAAGTGTTAAAGACCTTAAAGGTGTAACTTCCACAATATATATCCAAGAGCAAGATCACTCCTTATGCCCTTACAGAAAAGACTAAGACTAAAATAGGCTGGAAAAGCAGGCCATGATTTTACAGTGCCTGTTTCTGATTGAGTCATAGCTATAGCACATCTGTGCTTAAACCAAACACAGGATTCTGCAGGAATCAGAAAGTTGTTTAAAATGTTCTATAATTGAACTGTTTACCCCATTCTGTAGATAGAGTTTACTGGAAGTACTAACTAGTGCTCAGGTGAGAATAAAAACAGTAGTAAGCAAGGTGTGGGTCAGAGACATGTCAGCAGATGAAACCAGAGGAAGCTTTTTGAAATACCACCCCCTGGGTACATCTGCATATGTGCTTTACTGTGAAGCTGATTAATTAGCATCGCTGTCTACACGTACATTAGGGCTGTGTGAAATTTTGCCAGCTGTTTCATTTTGATGCTTGTTTCGAGCTTGAAATGGTGGAATTGAAATGAAATGAAAGGCTTTGAAACAGCCTTGAAACAAAGCAAGGGCATTCAAAACATGTAAAAAATGTTGAAGTATTTTGAGGTTCGAAGCTGGGCTTGCTTGCAGCTAAAGAGAAAATGAGAGGGAGGGGGAAGGGATTGCTTTCATATTGACTGTGCAGCTGGCCAGTGACTGTGATTCTTCCCTGAGGTCCCTTCCAATCCCAGTGCTCTGGGGGAGGGATAGAAAACAGCATAAAAAGCATTTTTTGAAATAAGCTTTCTCTGTGCCTTCACACTTACAAGTGACACAAGTTTTGCTCTGAGTAGTTTGAGATGCAGTTTCCCAGAAACCCCTAAACCTATCTCCTTGAAACTTAGCAGGCTTCATGACCTCAGCAGGGGCTACCGTGCTGGCAATTTTCACCCTTAACACACACAATTTTGCCTTAACACACACAGAATGTTACGCATGTCACACATTTTGCATGCCAGCAGCCTGATGTGCTGTTTCCCAGAAACCCCTACACCTATCTCCTTGAAAGCTGTCAGGCTTCATGGCCTCATCAGGGACAGGAAAGCCTGTAGTTTTCACCCTGCTGTGCCTTAACACACACATGACATGAGTTTTGCTTGTCAGCATCTTAAGGTGCAGTATCCCAGAAACCCCTGCACCTATCTTCTTAAATATTTGCAGGCTTCATGGCCTCAGAAGGGGCTACCAACTCTGCAAGTTTCATCCAAATTGGGCAAGAAATGATGAAGTTATAGGCAGTTTTGTGCTTCCTCATATGGGCAAAACGTCAAAGCAATGAAACAGTTTTGACAAAACAAAATGGAACAGTGCTTTCAAAATGAAACAAAACTCAAAATGAAACACTGTCCCATTAAATGGCAAAATGGAAGTCGAAACGAAATGGTGTTCTTTTGCACAGCCCTAATATGCATCTGTATTAAGGTGCAGCAAATTAATTATCTCGAATGCAGAATAGTACTGTTCAGGACAAGTACTCGCTTACAACAGAGAAGTCACATGCCCCAAACCCAAGTGTAGACAGTGACTAGAGCTAGCTGGGGAATGAGGGTGCTACAGTGCAGGGGCTCCCTTCCAGCTAGCCACAAACTGTATTATCCTTGTGCCCCAGCAAACTTAGGCATGCTGAGCAGGGATGGAGCAGCCCCAGGTTGGCAGACTGAACCCGGGGCAACCTGGGGCTGCTCTGCCCTGGCTCAATGTGCTGTGGTCCTGGGTACACATTTAAATGCTGTGTCTACGAGAAATAAACTCCGATGTGAACTGCACTGGAGTGTTTTGCTATGTGCTAATTGCATGTGTAACTGCACCCACCTTCACAGAGATTTATACCAGTACAAAAGATTTCCATGTACAATATCATCCAAATGTGTCAACATTAAACTTCAAAGATGGGGAGGCGTTTGGAACTTAGATTTAAAACCTCCCCCCCCAACAAAACAAAACAAAATAAAACGCACACATTCTTTCTAATGAGACCAGAAGCCAGGACTATAAGCTAAATTACGTGGGGATTCATCCTATAGTAGACAAAGTTGATACAATTGAACTGGCCACAGACCTTGGGAATTAAGCTGAGCAGCAAGCATCTAATAATAAATCATCATTACAGGTTTCTCTAGAGTACGTTAACCTTTTTAGAACTGTTTCCTCAGTCCTGAGGAAAGGAACTCCTTGATGAAGTGGGAAGAGACAAGACAAAGCTCTGAGGCAGAGAGTTGCTATCCTGAGAGAGAAAAGATTCTATTATTATATACAGCACTTCGTCCAAGCTGTAAATTAAGAGGGGAAAGATGCCACAGAGTTAAATGAGTTACCTTACATATTATGGAATAAAATCAAATTTCACCCCTACCTTACTTCCTTCTTAGTCAACTTGAGACTTCCCTCAGCATTATTGCACTGCAGTTAAAAAAAAAAGCATCAAGTTCCCTGCTTGCAGTACCTTGAGTAGAGCCTGCTTTTGTGTAAGTTTTATCTTTAGAAAAGAACAGGTGACATGATCATAGTAGATGAAACCTAATTCTGGATCTCAGGGGAGTAAGAAGTTTAAGTTTCTTTACCTTTTTATATTCCTGGCTTTGAATAATCAAACTTTAATGATTCAAAGAAAAAACTCTTAAACATTATCTGTATCCAAAGTTGAAAAATGTTGATAGCTTTTCAAGAACAAAGGCTGATGTACTGAAATATCATGATTAAATAATTTGAATTCAAAAGATGTCATATATTATTCTCATAAGTTGAATGCTGAGTGCAGTTCTAGTCCTTCCTCCTCCAGAAGCATAGAATAGGACTAGAAGAGTTACAGAGAAGAGCATCAAGAATAATCAGGTGTTTAGCCTTTTCCTTAAGCAGAAAAAGCTAAATAGGATAGGATGTTTCAGCTAAGAGAGAGGATGACTGAGGGAAAACATGAAAGAAGTCAATAAAATAATGAATTGTGTGGAGAAAGTAAATAGGTTTTTGATATTTAGTAACCACGTGATGCTAGAACTTGAGGGTATTCAAGGAAATGATTAAGCAACAGGTTTAAAAAGCATAACATTCTTTTTCACACTCCTGTAAACGAGGCTGCTTACTGAGAACTGTGTAATTTAGACGAGTATCTGTACCTAGCCACAGCATATAGTTAACTTGTGGAACTCACTGCCACGAAGTGTTGTAGAAGTCAACAGTTTAATCAGCTTCAAAATGGAATAAGAGATTTGTGTAGGGCAGGTATGTCAGCAGTTATTAGACTTACTAGGTCCACTGCAGGTTCCAAATTAAGATTTTCTAGGCCTCTAAATGCTAGATGCTGAAAAAGAAAGGAGCAGGGGATAGTTTCAGCCTAGATAGGCACTGAATAGATTCTCTTCCCCTTATCATCTGCTCTGTATCAATGAGAGATGCAGGTTATGGACAAAAGGAGCAGTTTCAATAGTTGTGCATGAGCTGGGGAGTGATACAAATGTACCAAAATAGCTCCAATTCAACCCCTCTTCATCCAGGTTTCTTCTTCTTCTTCTTGTGAACTTGTCATGAACTAGATGTTTTTCCAGAATCTTGCATGAGAAAATGCTCTTTCCGTAGCTGTAGCATGGTATTCCTTCATATAGGTCTCATCAACGAGCTGGCAACTGAGCATGTGTTTCTTAGTCTGCACTTCACCACACTTACAGAAGTTTGTGTCATTAAAATAGACCCATTTGCTCACATTTGTTTTTGATCTTCCAGTTTGCATGTGCAGGAGGATCAGGCATCACCATGTTGGCCTGTCCAGATTCACCCCTCTTGGAAGATCTTCCTGGGGCTCCAGGTCTATTTCAGAGCTCCTGATTGTACATAATCTTTCCTTCCATAACCTCAGTTGTGCCCCATCAGCCATTGTGTTCAACAGTTCAACACTGGCCACAAAGCTCTTTAGTCTTTTAATGTGTTTAGTTACTTCTGTGCGACTGTGGAGTAGATGCAATGATAGAACTTCCTTCATAGCTCGCTACCTTTCTTCTGACAGCAGGTGGTGCAATGCCAGCCAGTAAGAACAGGCTATCATTTGGTGTTGGCTTTAGACATCCTGTTACTTCACAACTGCTGTTATTTAGAACTTGGTCTGTTTTCTTGACATGAACTAATACTTCCTATACTGGACATGCATACTCTGCAGCAGAGTAACACAAGGCAATAGCAGTGGTTCATAATGTAGCTGGTTTCACTTTGAGGTATTCAATTTTCCAAGTATGTTGTTGTGGGTGCTGACTTTCCCTTTCATCTTCTCTACATGTACTTTGAAGGTAAGTGTTCAGTCCAATGTAACCCTCAAGTACATGGTTAAGGGGATTAGTTAGTGGGATTCCATTCCAGGTTATGTTTAATTTCTGCTTGGTGTCTCAATGAAATAAGTGAAAATCCCATTTCTGAATCTGGATAAACTGTCAACTTCCGCAACATCTGGTGGCAATGAGTTCCACATTTTACACACTGTGTGAAAAAGATCTTCCCTTTGTTGGTTTTAAACCTGGTACCTACTACTTTCATTTTATGACCTCTAGTTCTTGTATTGTGAGAAATAGTCAATAATAAATCCCTATTTACTTTCTCTTCACCACTTAATATTTTATAAACCCTAATCATGGTCCCCTCAATTGAACAGGCCTAGCCCCTTTAGTCCTTCCATACCATTGAAAATCCTTGTTGTCCTTCTCTGTATCTTGTCTAGTTGTTGTATTTCCTTTTTTGAGGTGTGGGGACCAAAACTGGGTACAATATTCAAAGTGTGGATACACCATGGGTTTATAAAGGGGCATAATGATACTTCATGTTTTGCTTACAATTTCCTTATAATTCCCAATGTTTAGTTTGCCTTTTCAATAGCTTCTGAGTACTGAGCTGATGCTTTTAGCAAACTGTCCACAATATCTCCCATTTCTCTTTTGAGTGTAGTAACAGAGATTAGAAATTGGCTTAAAGATAGAAAAAAAGAAAGAATGAGCATAAATGGTCAGTTTTTGAAATGGAAAGATGTAAACAATGGGATCCCCCAGGAATCTGTGTTGAGAGCAGCGCTTTTTAACATCTTCATAAATGATATGGAAAAAGGAGTGGGTAGCAAGGTAGCCAAATTTGCAGACGATACAAAATTATTCAAAATAGTAAAGACTGAGAGAAACTGTGAGGAATTCAAAGTGGTAAAGACTGAGACTCTGAGGAACTACAAAAAGCTCTGGCACTATTGAGTGAATGGGAAACTAAATGGCAAATGAAATTCAATGTAGATAAGTGCAAAGTGCAAAAATAACCTAAACTATACCTATATTGTGATGGACATTAGCTGAGTGGATACTCTCTGTAATTGCATGGCTACCTAACTTCCTTAAAAGCCTCTGATGGGAGACCTTGTAAAAGGCTTTTTGGAAGTCCAGATATGCTATGTTAAATGGATCACCCTGATCCACCTGCTTATTGACACCCTCAAAGAACTCTGGTAGGTCCATTTGCTAAACAATTTTTTTTTTAAATTATTGTTTTTATGGGTGCAGGCTGATGGGTGTGCATATGCAGGGATGCACATTTCCCATAGGACAAATAGAACTGGGACATATCTGTGCCACTGCTATTTATCCCAGGGCACACCCCTACATGTGTGCTCTGGCATGTTACAAATTGACCGAGGTGGGGTAAAGGAAGTAGAGACTTAGCACCTCTGTTGGCTTCAGCAGCCTTAGCTGGGATCCTGGGGGCTAGGGCAGCAGCAGTGCTGAGTAGGTCACTCAGAGTCTAACCAGCAGCTAGAGCATGGCTCAGGACTGCCAGGCTGTTTCTAGTGGCACACACTGCTTCCATGTGCACCCTGCTGCTTTTCCTAGAGGCATTTTTTTCACACTGGGATCTCCTGGTATCAAACCCCCACCTTTGCACTACACATTAGCAGCGTGGTGAACGGGTACACACGCGCCACAAGCTGCACTTGTGCACTCATCAGGGTGTGCCCTACCAGTTTTCTAGGAACACTAAACTCACCAGCAGATAGTTTGCTTGGTCCCCTCTAGAGCCTTTTTAACTCTTACATTTTTATATTCTTATATACCCATTTCATGCTTTGGAAATCATATCTGAGGACTACCTTAATTGAATAATTTGGGGCAATTATTTTAATTCATCTCAGCCTTTCTAAGCAGCAGATTCTGAACAGTGAGACCATGCCAGGCATTGATAGATTAGAGATAAGATTGCAGTGAGTAGAAATCAGTGTCTCTCTACTGAAAATAATGGACTGAAGTTGACTTCCATCATTTGAGGATCTGACTCTCAATTACATTCTATAACTTTTAAGGATGTTAAGTGTGTAGCAAAAATGTTGCCTTTAAGACCATGGTCTTTAAGTGGGAGCTTACTAATATTCTGGTGCCCCTGGACCTAGGCAGAACCCCTGTGACTGTCACCAGCAGAAGTGGCCTGCCTTAGCCTCTGCCCCACTCTGGCTCCTCCCTGGTTGCTGCATCCATTGGCAGCTTAGGGAGTCCTCACCAGCAGCTGCCTCACCCTTGGCATAGCCCTAGACCCTTCCACAAGGAGCAGCCAGCAACATCACCGCTGGCTGACAGCAGTGCTAGCTCCTCCCGGGGGGGAGAGGGGAATTCTGGCTGGTCCAGCCCACTGCATACCACTGTATGCATGTGGCCATGGCATGAGGCCATGGACATCAGGCTCAGTCACTCACCCATGCTGATGGGGAGGCCTGCACCAAATCATGAGCCTTACCAGCCCCAAATGTGGTAAGTCCTGCACTGGGGGGAGGGATTTCCCAGTCCCTGCCCCTGCCCCCTGCTCTTGAGCCTGCCACCTGGCTCCATCCCCTGCCTGGCCCACCCACACTCCCTCAGTCCTGGGTTTCCCCCACCCACAACATGAAGAGAGGTTGGACACAGCTCAGAAATTTATTGAGCAGTCCATATCCCCACAGGTGGGCAGGCATGGACCTATCATGCCCTGAGGAAGGCATCAATGCTGGCAGTGATGTGCTCCTCAGCAGTGGGGTGCAGGGACAGGTAGCACTGCCACAGGTAGCCCTCCAGCTAGTGGTGGAGGTTGCGGGGCAGTCCAGGCTTGCCCCCCGTACTATCATAGTTCAGGGTCCTGAACCAGGAATGCAGGTATTCCCAGGCACCAGGAGGATCAGGAGCAGCATGGCATATTGGTTGGGTACCTGTCATCCTATAAAAACATCTCACTTCACACTGCCAGAGGCATGTGCAGCAAGGGCATGCTCAGAGCACAGAGGCTGCATGGGGGGAGGCTGGCCCTGGGGTTCCTCCCCAGAGTGGCCCCCAGAAGGGAGGGTGGGGTCATGGCCAGACCCCTGTCCCATTTGTCCAGGACCCTCATGCTTCCTGGGCCAGGGTACCATGAACTGGGAAGCAGTGTAGCAGAGTAGTTGACTTGCAGAGGGAAACTGTGGACAGCAGGGTCTGAAGCCATGGCAGCAGCTGCTGCCAGCAGCCTGGCCTGCCCATCCTAGAAAAGGGGTTGAGGAGGCAGACTGTCTGTAGCAGCTATATGGGCCTGGGTCTGTCAGGCCAGCTTACCATGGTCCTGGGAACCTGTGCATGGCTGACCCCCAATCTGAGGCTAGGCAGCGCATGGCCCCTGGTGCAGAGCATCTTGTCTCTGAAATTTGCAAACTGTCACAAAAGGCTTCTGTCTCTTGCCTCTGCAGAACCAACATCTGGATGCAATGCCACCAGCCCCAACAGGGGTGTGGTCTCTGGGACACTGCTGGAGCTTCCTGGTTGTACCAGCAGTGCGCTATGGCCCGGACCCTCTTGGTCTAGTGGCTGGTAGTGGTGGCAGAGGAGTGGGAAGCATGGGAGCAGGCTTGGTGGGCAGAGGATGTTGGGCACACACGTGGGACCTGGTGAAGTGGTACCACTGTGCCTGAATGGAAGCCCTGAAGTGGCAGCAGCTAGAGCTGCTCCAGCAGCAGGAGGACATTGTCAGCCAGACCCTGTACACCCTCATGGGGCAGGTGGCCCTTGTCTATGGCCCCCATTGCCCAGCTCCCAACCATAGCCCCACAGGGCCTATGGGTCCCACTGCCTGCCCCACAGCAGGCCCCTCCCTGGGATTAGGAGGAAGTTCTTGGGCACCTCCTGGCCACCGGACCCCCTGGCTCAGTCCCCTCTTCAGACCTCCCACCACCCACCTGGGCCTGTCCCCACCACTCTCCCCAGTACCACACACCTGAAGACCTAGCTGTGCATGAGACCACTGCCTGCTGGGGTTGCTATGGCATCTTGGCCTGCAGAGGAATGTGCTGAGGTTGGGTGATAGGCACTTGCCTTCAGGCTCTGCCCCCTAGTCCTGCCCCCAAAGCCTCCCTCTCTGGGCTCAAAAACCAGAAATAATTCTAATTATAAATAGTTTTCTGGTTATAAATCATTTTCTGATTTTAAGTTTTTTTAATCATTGGTAGGTGGGGAGGGTGATGAAAGGGCTCTGTTGGTTGAGGGGGTGAGGGATGGGGTGTGTGTTGTTAGGGAAATAAAGTGTTTTTGTTTCGAACATGTGCCTGACCTAACAGTGATGCTAGGGGAGGTCAGGGGTGAGGTATGTGGGTGGCAGGGCAGGCAGGCTGGAGTAGGGAGTGCAGGAGGAGGGGGTCAGGCAGGGCCTCCTAAAGCCAGTGCCCTGGCTGCCACTGGCAGGTGCATGGCTGTCCTGGGGCCTGGGTGGAGGGAGCTGCTGGGGCCAGTAGGGCCAGCACTATAACCAGCAGGAACATGGGGTGCTGGTCATTGCTGGCAGGGACAGAGGTAGCCATGGTTCCGGAGTAGCCATATCAGACCTGGAGTAGCTGGAGTAGCCATGGCATTGGGAGGTAGGATAGGCAAGGAGGGAGTTGTTTTGTGCTGCTCCTATGCTGGGCACATATCTTCTGGGCAGGAAAGGTGTTGACCAGGAAGGGCAAGGCTGTATTTCCAGGATGACTGCCAAGTGCTGGAAGCTGGCTTTGGCTTCAACATGGCTGCCAAGTGCTGGCAACTATATGGCCAGAGGCTCAAGCTCCCCACAGTGGCCACTAGGTTAAAAAGACTTGGCACTAGATTTAGTGCCACGTTCCTGCATGTGGAGACACTTGCCAAAAAATCTTGTTAGCTTTATGTTCAGTATATGTAGTTGCACTTAAATGCACATGTAGACATTCTCAAAGAGAAGTATATGCCTCGTAGGTTATCTATTGGTGGCATCCCCTTAGGTGGACACTATGACATGATGTAGCTTTGGTTACCTCTATTCTTTATGGGACTGAGGTACAACCTACTTATTTCAGACTCATCAGTCTCTGCAGCAGCCTGACATACTGGCTACTTCCCCACTTCCTCTTGTAAAGGGGAAAACTTAATAGAACAGTGCTTTTGGATCTCCATATTCTCAGCTCTGGAAAACAGTACCATCACCAGTACAGCAGCTGAGGAGTCCCGCCCAGCTAGCTTTGAACCTAGCTATTGTGTCTCAGTCTAGATCATTGGTCTGCTCTTTCTCCATGGTTTCTTTCACATCCCTTCTTGATCCTTATTTGGTAGCAAGTTACCTGGTATGGAGCCCATTCCAATAGCCGTTTTGAGAATGCACTTAACACATACATTTAAGCCTTCCCTTAAAATGCAGTTGTGGCTCTAGTTTTTTAAGTCTACCTGAAAGAGTAGGAAGAAATGCTGATGATTCCTTTCATATGATAACTTAGTGGTTAGAGTGGTCAGCAAGGAATATAGAAACTTTGATTTGGTGTCATCCTCAAACCTGCTGTGAAAGAACTGCATCCCAGTCCCCTCTTTTTGGGTTGTCTGTTCTTCCCTTCTCTCTTTCTACCCATGTGTCTATCGACCAGGTTCCAGGCAAGTACCTGGTTTCCTAGGGATCCCCTAGGGAGGGGGAAATCCCCTCTCTCTGTGGCCAGGTCTATTGTTACATTTCCTGCCTTTGACCTGGAGGATAGTCCTGAGGCAGTGGTCCCCCCTTAAGGTGAGGAATTACGTTACTCAAACTCATGGTGAACATCAGTGATACTCATAAAATACCTGATGTTGGTTGGGTACAGGTGATGATGTCAGAAAGGTCATAAATAGGAGCATCTATAAATCCTCCATTTTAGGAGAGGGAAGAGACATCTTCTGGTTACTGAAACAGGCTGAAGCTGTGTACTTCCAGAATACTCTGAATGTTACTGTGAGTAACTTATCTGAATTGTAGCCAGTAACTTAGATCTAAGTGGTTTGGATGTGTGCTAAAAGGGCCAGTGAGCCCCTTTTATAGTTTTGCTCAAGGCTGTTTTCTTTCAAAATTCTTTTTGGTTTGTATTCCTTCCCTATTCCCTCTCTCTCCAATCAATAAAGCTATCTATCATGGCAAGCCTTTGCATGGCTGACTAAGGAGGCTACTTTCTATGCTTCAGGCTAAAGGAAGCACGCCAAGATCTCATGGTGGGTTAAGCATCCTCAAAGTCTACAAGGCCTGTGTACTCCAGAAGGCGCAGAGCCCAGACAAAGACCAGACCCTAGGTGGTGGCAGTGGTTACCCCAGGCTTGTGGGTGTGCTCCAGAAAGTGGGTCAGCCAGATGTAGGTGCCCCAGGGAAGGCACTCAAAGCTTTGTTCTTGGTTGAACACAGTAAGGCAAGTGGTTCAATGCAGGAGCACCTCCTATTGGCTTGCCACACCTGTCAAGGTTCAAATTGACACTCCCAGGAGAGTTCTCAAGGGTTTATGTAAGAATGGGGTGAGAGCACTATTACAGTGCAACAAAGAATGCAAGATTAATGGAGCTAGAGGGACAGCACAAGATAAAATAGTATGCTGCAGTCAAGTTGTTTAGACACCCACCTGGGAGCAGAATATCCTGGGTTTCAGCCCCTTCTTCAAAGACTCTTCTACAGTTTACACTCGTCAGTCATTGCATGAATGCACAAGCAGTCCTGGGAATGGGGACCAGAACCTTCCTCCTTCCTCATTTTATCACAGAGCAGAGGTATAACCTCTGGGGGAACATACAGTCCCTGGACTTTAGCAGATGAAGCTGCCCGCTTGCAGACATGAATCAGGTCTAGAGTTTACACTCACAGATCTGGCATTTCCTTCCTGTCTGGGTATAGGCATCCTGTCAATGCCCAAAGTAATGTTTTTTTGGGGGTCATTTTTCTGAGTCATCTAATTTTTCCACCTCACTGGGCATGTCTATATGTGCACTTTAATGCACATTAGACTATTTTATTGTGTATTAAAATATCATGCAAAATTCATGCTATTACACTAATGCCCAGTAAAAAAGGGTACTTTACATTAAGTGCTATCTAAAAACCATGCACAATCGTTACTATGTATTAAGGCAGCCTAATGCACATTAGTTCAGTACCTCACATTGGAGGTTTTGAATTTAATGCTTATTAGGAAAGCACCTTAATGCATGTGTAGACATGCCCACTGTGTAGAGAACCCAGAGCCTAATGCACAAAGAATCAACACAGTAGTCCTTTAGTTACATGATATCAATATATTTAATTATGTTTAATTATGTTGTCACTAGATTTCTAGTTTTCAATGAACTGCACATTTTTGTCATGAATATAGATAATGAAATACATGCTGACAGAAGAATTAGCAGTTGCTTATGACAGTTAGAATTTTAGTCACCTGAGGAGGCATAAGAGGCATTTTTTTAAATTGGAGAAGCAGCACATTAACTGGATTTTTCTGATAAAATGATCTGCAATAAAAGTGTTGAAAATAGAGATTTTTAATCATAGAATTTTCAAAAGGATTCTGTCTTCTGAATTGATACGAGTTAGAGAGCCTAACTCCTCCCACATGCATTTAACAAATATTTGGATAATGAATATTTAAATTGCTAATTGGATTATTCATGTTGCTTAACTCCTAGTCCATAGGCGACACATAGCAGGAGCACAGGGGGTGGGGAGAGGGGGACGTGTCCCTCCCCCGCCACAGGGCCATCCCCACCACCAGCGGATGCTCTCTAGCTCTGGCCCAGTTGCCAACACTGCCAACAGCATCTAGAAATGCTCTCCAGCTCTGACCTTGCAACCAACGCCATCGCATTAGCAGATATTCACCAGCTCCAGCCCTGCCGCCGATGCTGCCAGTGAAGTCTGCAGATGCTCTCCAGCTCCCCCCCACCTCCGACACTGTCGGTGGCTTCTGCAGGTGCCCCACCAGACTCAGGAGGCACCAGTCACCCATGTCATAGCCTGAATGTGTGGGTGGTTTTTCTAACTACTGTCACACCTCTGGAGTGTTTTAAAATGTCACTGCAAGAAGTAAGAAGCATGATTTTCTAAGCCTATCATATTTGTGAGTATCATTTACTGAATTAGAGGCTGGCCTTTAAACTTTGAAAAGTTTTCTGGAATACCAGAACCCTAATATAATACTTCATATCCTAAATTAGGTTATATGCTAATACCTTATCAGAGAAGGTATAGATGTGATGTTACCTACTTTGGTAACTTTTCAGGTAGAAGATGGCTGAAATGATAAAAATGCAGGATACATGTTTCTGATTCCTGCACACTCACTGATTCATTCTCACTGTGTGACAAGATGAATCAATCACTCCATGGGGATCTTAACAAATACAGGGGCCAAACATAAAGGATTGACATGATCAGGGTATAAGTACCTATAATTCATAAATGGGGCGCTACACATATGAAATCATATATTTGATGGAAAAAAATGCATTACTGGTTTGGTGTTATCTCTAGTTGACTAATGCACAATTCCTCTAGATTAGGTATTGAGCCAATTTTGGTCTTCAGCTGTATTAGTGCAGCCCCCCCAAAGCAGTGTCTTTTCAATGTTGCTTTACTTCTACTTTCTCAAAAAATATTGCAGCAGCATTAACAGAAAGGGTCACAATCAGTGTGGTCTAGTAAATATTTATACAGGGTAATGGTTATTTCACTAGTTACCTTAAAAGGTTGTTTTGAAATTACTGGAAGTCACATGGTTCACTAATAGAAGTTTTCTCTTACAAGTTCAGCTGTTGTAAACATTAGCTCTCAATGGAATTCAATGCAAACTCCCACAGGAGAATGTCCTCTGGAAAAAAACAGCATTACATAATTAACCTCATTTCCTGGGCAATTTTGCTAGCCTTTTCCATGAATCAAAATTAATATTTCATAACGGGGAAAAAACCCTCATAAAATTAACAACATCTGAAAAAAATAACGTAAATAACCAAATTGATTCATTGGAATTTGGACAGATGTTTTACTCTGTAAGGTGGTTATATTGCAGCATGCCTATTATGTCTCCCTATTAAGATATTTGGCTTCTGATGAGGAAAACTCTGGGGCACAAGGACATGGTAGATAAGCAGCCATGGAGTTGTCAGAATTTTGTTTTACAACAACAGTTTTACAAAGACAAAATTGGGAAGCAAGGAGTTACTTTTAAGGAGGAATTGGTATCTGAAATTGGCCTAGGGAGATGCCATAAAATAACTATTATGAGTTGTCAATATAAGTACTGTTTTGTTGAGAAACATTCCAAGCTTATACCCATGCAACTGCATTGACTTTTTAGGCCTGATCAAAAAATTATTAGAGTCAGATGGAATTTGTTCATCTCAGGATCTTTAGGCTAAGTGCTAAAAAATAGTAGTCACATACAGAAAGAAGACAGTATAAATACTGCTGAAATGAAATGCATTTGGAAAAAAAATCTAGAGGTTTCTGTGGAGTTGTCTGATATAACAATAACAAGGAATGAAGGAGAAAAGCTGAAAAATGTATAGATTTGTGTTTCTGAAAAGTAAAAAAAAATGTGTATTTGGAGTCAGTTCTTAGTATTTTTCAGTGCATACCCTTTCAGTCACCAGGATGTTTGGGTGCCTATACACATGCTCTGTGGTGCAGGGAAGGCGTGCATTCTAATGAGAGCAGCTCTTGGGATCCACTCTAATTAAAATGCCACGGCATCTCATTTGCTCAGCATCTTGCATTTCAAAATGGTGGCAGGGGTGCTTTAACTAAAGCTCATTGAATGAGGGATGCTGAATGCATGAGATGCTGCAGCACGCAGGAGTGTTCTAATTAAAAAGCTCCAGCAGACTCATTAATCGAGTTTGCTCCAATGTGTTCTAATCAAAATGCATCAGAGCATTTGTGTAGCTACCTATTATGGACAAACCCATTACAACTGACTTAAAAAACTTGAGTATAAGTTTAGCAGGTATAATATTCAAACAAAAGAAAAAGTGGGGGGGCATGGACTGACTACATTATTTCAAGATGGCTCGTTATGTTTCTTTAAAGCTTTGATATAAAAGAATGATTCCCACAGGCTTACAAAGCTGCTTGCATGGACTGCTGTGCAGGACTGAGACTATTGGTTTATTTTATAAATATAATACAATGCTGTCACATGACTACCTGTTTTTTTTTTAATTGCGCTTTTGTTAGTTTAATGTCAGAAATTTCATCTCTATTTGGGCTAGTCCAAACTTTTTGTCATAATGTTCTTCAGACACAATTACTTTTCACCTGAATGGAAATATTAAAACACACGAAAAAACATCAATTTTCTTCAGAAGTCTGGAAGCATCAGTGAAATATTTTTGTTTCTAGCAATATTTTGACATTTATTTTTGAGCAACTGAAATGTTCAAATGCAGGAGATGAGAAACATGAACATAAACATGAAAAAGGAAGAAAAAAAAGAAAGAAAGAAAAATTGAAATGTGAAGAAAAACATAATTTTCTGACCTTCTTTACTCTCCTTTTCTTTCCATTTCCCAGGGACTTGTACTTTTTGCCCTTTGTAATTTGTTGGTTATTGTCAATTTTGTTATTCTTTAACTTCCTCCATGGTTTACACCAACATCAAAAGTATTGGCAAGCATCAAGTTATGTTTCGGAGGGGGAGGGGTTAGATTTTTTTTTCTCCCTCTAGTAGCTGTGTAGAAACACACCGTAACTTTAAAAGTATTAGATTCTTAAAAGGAAATAGATATTTAGACTTCAGAGGACAATTATAATTTATCATTCAGTCTAAGATACTTGCTTTTTAATCCAGTATAGTGAATGAATAACTGAATAAATTTTTCCCTGTTGTCACTTCTCTGATATGAGTGTTTAAAGAGGAGTCACATCAACAGTGAACATTACTCATTCTGTTAATTCAGCCAACTGCTTTGAAGTATTTAATGATTATACGAATTCTGCAAGTTCCAAATATCTTTCTCCCATAATGTGTCAGTTTGGCTATATGTAGGCAGTGAACTTCCTGTCCCCAAGTGGTGGCTCCCTCAATAACACTGTGTTGTTCTAATCCATTTTCATCTGAAACCAGAAGCTCAATGGTTACATCTTTTGGTATTTGGAGCAGGGTAATTAATACTGATGAACACTGAACTAGTTAACATTCCACCAAGTGAATTAAACCCATCCATGTAGATATGGCTATCCTGTTTCCCACCCAGGATTGTGATACCAGCTTGAGTGTGCCAGACCTGGAGATGGCAAATTTAGAATATAAACATAATCTGTAAGTTATTACAGCTATTACATTAGTAAGATAAGGATTTACAGACTAAATGAAAGTAAGGTAAGGTGGATACACAACTACATAGATCATGATACTTAACACATAGTTACAAATGGCTCAAAGTCTACCTGGGTAGAGGTATCAGGTAGATTTCCCAAAGGTCAGTTCTGGGTCTGGTATCATTTAACATTTTATTAATTATTTGGATGATGGGACTGAGCATACATTTAGCAAATTTGTGGATGAGACCAAGTTGTATGGAGTTGCACATGCTGGAGGGTAGGGCTAGGATCCAGAATGACTTAGATAAACTGGAGAAATGGCCCAAAAATAATCAATCAGATGAAATCCAAAAAGAACAAGTACAAAGTCCTATACATAAGAATAACTGCAGGTACAAATAGAGAGTGAGGAATGATTGGCTAGACTGTAGTACTGCAGAGAATGACCTGTCGGTTGCAGTGGACCATAAACTGAATAAAAACCAACAGTGTGTTCTTGTTGCGAAATAAATAGATAAATACACACACGCCTGTGCATGTAAACCCACATACCCTCCCACATACATATGGGTATGTGTATGTGCACATACATATATACATATGTATTTTTAAAAAGGCCAATACATACTGGGTATCATTAACAGAAGTGTCACTTTCCAATACTGGTAAAGCTTCACTTGGAGTACTCTTGTCTAGTTTTGGACTGCACACCTCACGAAAGATGTGGACTGACTGGAAAGAGTCTAGTGCAGGGTGACAAAAATGATTTGGGTCTGTGAACCACAATTAATGAAGAATGTTTGAAAGAACTAGGGTTATTTAGCCTAGAGAAGAGAAGACTAAAGGAGGGATTTGATAACAGTCTCCGAAGACCTGAAGGGTGATTATACACAGAATGGAAACAGACTTTTCTCTTTGGCCATAGGGAATAGGACTAGGAACAATGGCCTCAAACTGTAACAGAAGTAATTTAGGATGGAGATATGGATAAATTTAGGGCTATAAGGGTGGTAGAGCATTGAAATAGGCTACCTGGGGAAGCTGTGGAATCTCTATCTCTGGAAAATGTCAAGACAGACACTTGACTGCGATGTTTTAGTCAGTGAATAGGAGGCTCAACTAGATGACCTTGTGAGGTCCCTTCCATCCCTATTTTAGTTTGAGCGTACAAACCTTCAAGAATTGCCTGGTAATTGAGACAAAATAGACCTATATTAAAGTCAATTTTTTCTTTTGCAATTTAAAGATAAAAAATCTTAAGTATTTTCCTCCTGGGCATGCATTTAGAATACCAAACTCTGCCAAACATCAAATTTTCCTTAAGGCTGGTAGTTCCAGGTATTGTCAAATCAAAGTTTTTTTCAAGTGCCTGGTCTTAAGAAGTCAATATCAGCATATGATGCAGTATTGGGCTCTAGGTAAAGTATAGCCAAAGACATCCGTTTCAGATTATTTGTACATAAAATGTTACTCCACCTACCCAAAAAAACATTTTTCAACCTTTTTTTTCCTGATGGGAATATGACTGCTACCATTCCCGTAAAGACAGAAAACAACTTTTTTCTACATACAGACATCCTTGAAATAATCTTAAAAATCAATCAAGCAAACACAATGAATGATCTTGTTGGTCAATTAATGATTAACCTAGTGTGAGAGCAGTGTTCCTAGGGTCATATCTGTGAAGACTTTATCCAGAAAATTCCTCATTGCCGTCCACAAGATATTTGCTTCAGTATCATCTGCAGTTACAACTTTTTTAAAAATGTATTTCTCATAAACCCCCATCACTATGCTGTCTAAACATGAAGCCAGTAGTCACATGTAAATATTATTGTTTTATGTTTCTACAGCATAGTGTGATGGTATTGTCTACTTTGTTTATTTTATGTAAATGCTAACTAAGAATATCAGCAAAGTGTCTTCTCTAAAGAGAATTTTTTGTTAATTAGCTTATCCAAGTAACAGGTTTCCTTTCAAATATTTTAGATTGATGATTGGCATAATACACACAAAATTTGTACAAACAATGATACTGCCTCAAGTAGAGGAGGTAAGCAAGGTGCATAACACATTTTTCATACACCTCTGAAATTCACTACATGATTATTTCTGTAACAAGAAAATTCAAGTCTCCATATGCCTTTTACTATATTGCTTAGGTAGGTCTGATCAAATTATTGGTTATGAATAATTATTAATTTTTATCTTTATTGGAAAAGTTCATTTCCAATGTTTCAAATTGATCAGTTCCAGATTCCTGATCCCTTCTCCTCCAATTTCTCAGCTTTATGTCTTCGTAGGGACTCTTTGCTGTGCCCTATTAGAGTGTAAGAGCTTTGCACCAGGAACCTCTGAATGAATGGTGCTAAACTATCTGGTACCCTGAGTAGCATGATAAACATAATTATAAAAGATGACATTACACATGCATTATTTTAAAATCCCAATATAAGCTACCCTTTCTGCTGCTAGATTTTTCCATCTAAGCTTTTTTGCAACAGCATGGTTCAAATCTAATTTAATCTGGAGCATGATTTTGTTCCCCAACAATTATTGATTCCTACCTTAGGTTGCTTGCAAATTAGTGGAAATCAGATTTAAAAAAAACGAACAAGCAAAAAAAAAATATTTTGACCTGAACAATATGCAACTATGACACTTGTTATGCTATGACACTAGTTGCAGATTGGGGTATTTGGCTCAAAATTTATAAACTGGTATAAAAAATATTTCTTTAGTTACTTGGCTGTAACTGAGAACATAACTTAGGAGAAGCATCCTCATAAAGGGGCATTTTGACATGTTCATGCTCTCTAATTCCTAGAATATTCCTAAGGTAAGCTATAGCTCCTTTAGGCTTTTTTGATTTCTGACAGCCACTAATGGCAATCAGGGATATCTGAGGCATGGGAAGTCCCTGGACATCTTCCCTTCTTCTTGACGAGGTCAGAAATGCTGGCTGCAGGAATGGATGGATAAAGTATGAGACACTATACTGGTAAAAGCTGACCATTATAGGGATCACCCTACACTGAATTACTACAGCTAACTCCAATCAAAGTATTATTTATAATTAAACTGTTGGATACTTCCTAAAATCAATCTCTATTCCTCACAAACACATAGAAATCCACTGAAGCAATTAGTCAGAAACATTTAATTCCTGTTGTAGGAAACCAGTCCCCAGCTGATAGAGAGCAGCCCTTTTGCATCTGATTTTTTTTTATATCATAACTAGGAGAGATAGGCTTTTTTAAAACCCTTGTGTAGTTTGGCACATGCAAAATATGTAATCACAGATTCCAGGAAACACAAAAATGTTCCAGTAAATGAAGCTGCTGAACACTCCAAAGTTCAAATGGTATCTAAACAAGGCTTATCTTTGCTAATCTTTAGAGATGATGGGTGTTATTTTTTTTAACTTCTTTTTTTGAAATTTGGGTAGATTTTTAAATGGTTCTTCATGAATTTACATTTTTTTTCTTCTGTATCTCTGTTTTAATAGGTGTGTTGTCTGAGTTTCCTATTGCTTTGAAACCTCTGCTATACCCATTTTATGTTTAAATCATTTATTTGACTGCACTGAAATGTGGTAGCACTGATAAAAAGTTAGAAACATGTAAAATTATATAAAAGAGGAAGAATCAGGTCTTACACTTTAAAAATAGATATTTTCTGTATATTCAGCCATTACCGTAGTTTATCATCTCAAATTCTACAGATAGGTAGAAGGTATTAAGAGTTTGAATTGCTTAAAAAATATGTCCAATATACTGTGCAGGATCTCCATATGTGATTAATTTCATTCAATGAGAGAAAAGCACCAAGGTAGCCAACGATAATAGAAGAGTTTGGAATCCAAAAACACTTTTGATTCAAAAACAGGTGCAATGTAGAGGCATTTTAATTTTGCAATAACCCATTTTTCAAGAATGTGTTTCCCTGTGGGAAAGTTCTTTATTTTAAATACTAAAAAAAGTAGCCTGATACAAGGGGACTTTAAAAAGGAAGCCATACTGAAGACTTCCTTACCTGGCATCAGTGGAATATTAATTGAACTTTTTCACTCTGGTGATAATCCCAAATGATTCCTCTCATTAGCTTTTCAGGGCATATTGGCAAAAACAAAATGCACCTCTTCAAAAATATATACATTTGTCTTTTTCTTAAATATGGATAAGCTAATGTGATTATGGAGGAATGATCTGAGCTGCCACTTCAGTGAAAAAATCTGGAACAAAATGCGTAGGAATATAAATTCATCAATTCTGACTGAAGGCTGAAACTTTTCCAACAAAAATAATCTTTAGAACATTTTGAAATGTGTGAAAACTACAAATGCTAGAACTGTGAAGAGGAAACAAGGAATGTGATCCATATGTTATGGAAATGCCACAGCCCACTAGTAAATTATTTCTGGAGAACAGAGCAGTGCAACTGCTAGCACTGTTATAAATACTGGGGCTCCCTTGTGATACAAGGCTTTCACCCTGGGGAATTCTAGTGGTCAACTGCTACCAGCTGGATATCATGCATCAAACAGTCATTTGTCATGTATACTGGGTCATCGGCCAGAAACTTTTTGAACTCAGGTCAGAAACAGGTCAATTATAAGATCCAACTACCACCACAACCAACAACTTCTCCCCACTGTGGTACAGGAGAAGTTCTTGCATTTCAAATCTTCGTTTTTTTCAACTCCAGTTTTTACAAATATGAGATCTGTCCATCAAGATTTCAGGGCATATTCATATACATTGGTTGAACTGACTTCTATATTAGAAGTTTGTATTTACTGAAAATAGACTTCACATTTTCTCAGCACAGCATCAAATTAGCAAGAGATATTGGTAGACCACTTGAGATAATTCCACAAGCTATCCTGATGTGTACTAACTGACAAAGAAAAAATCATCTGGCCACAGTCACTTGTCATTTCCAGTAGTGTGAGCTAGTAGTTCTTGCCACAAAAATGATGTAACCTAGCAGAAAACTACCAAGTGCAAAGAAGATATGCACTGTTTCTTTGCCACAAAATAACCATCTCTTTGCAAAAAATAAAATATGGTTAAAAAAAATTCTGAGGGCTTGCAGAGTACGCTGTTTGTTACAAAGACTATTTACCAATACATATGGTTATTTATATGTAACAATACTTACTTTTTGATGCCTACCACTAATCAAAATCTAGCAATATGACCAAAACTATCATTTTGAAATAAGGAGACGATGACAATTAGAACTGATGATGAATTACATTTAAAAATAATTAAAAAAACACATTTTGGTAAGAACCTGAAAAATCTATTCTTGAAACATATGTCTTTGCTAAGCAATGCATGCTCTTGTAGAAAAAATAATTATTTATACTAGTAACTACATCATAGTATTTGGATTTATCCAAGCTGTGTGTGTTATTTTTCATGTCTCTATTCATTCTCTTTCACTTAGTATTTGTGGAATTCAGCATCTGGAGCGAGCAGGAAACAAGCTGACTCTCTTTGACTCCCTTTATTTCTGCATAGTGACATTTTCCACTGTGGGCTTTGGGGATGTTACACCCAAGATATGGCCTTCAAAACTGCTGGTTGTCATTATGATCTGTGTTGCCCTTGTGGTGTTACCCATACAGGTAAACCCTAACTGTTTTCCATTAAAGAGTATTTAGGGGGAAAAAATGTAAAAAAACTGATAATAATTAAAATTGCCCTTACTATCTGTATACCTAACCCCTTTTCTGCAATCACACTTGGAACATTCTTTTCTCCCTGTTTTTAAAATATATTTGTAGACTGTGTTTGTATGAGAAAATTACCAGGGCATGAATTTTCAAATCCTTGTGTAAGCAGGTGGTACTTTTCATATACTACAGAACCTATAGACCTTGCATATTGTTCAAATTTATCCCCAATTTAGGATTTGATTTTATTACTAACTTAAACAGCGCCAGCAAATAATGACTGCTGCATTCATCTTGTGTGCTCTCTTTGCTACTACCTTCGATTCTCTCTGCTTGCATTCCTATGCTAGAGTTAGAATGAAGTTACTTGTTATGAAGTTACTCATTACTTGAAGTTACTTAGACAAGAGACAGGCAATTATTTTGGGCGGAGGGCAGCTTACCAAGTTTTGGCAAGCTGTCGAGGGCTACATAGGTAGCCCCACCCCTTAACAGGTGCCTCACCCCCTGGTCACCATCTTGGGACTGGAAGTTCTTCCCCTAAATTACTTACCACCATAATAATATGTTTTAATTTAGTTTTTAAAAATATTTTGTCCCAACTCGTAGGCATTTGTGGTATATATGCAGAAGTGAATGAATATAGGGTTTATGGGTATGTGTGGATGTGTGTGTGTGGGTATGGATGTGGATATGGGAGCCATGTAATGCAGCTGGCTGGGCAGGAAAGTGGAGAAAGGGGCAGAAGAGGGGAGTGGAAGTGAGCAGGAACATGGGGCCTATGCCAATGTTCTGGGCTCAGCACCAGCAGGGCCCAAAGTAGGGTAGTAGGAGCATAGGGTGTGGGCTGGTAGGTGTCTGTGAAGCCAGGCTGGCCTGCAACAGCAGGGGGAATGGAGACCTGATCCCACTCCATAAAGCCCCTGCTGGCTGGGAGCCCACACTTCTGCTGCCCTGCTCTGGGCTCCACCAGCACTGGCCCCGGGACACTGGCATGGGCCCCATGCTCCCATCTGACTGCCGCTGGCTCCTATGTGCCTGCTCACTCCCAGTGGCCCCACCCCAGCCCTGTGATACAGATGGGGAGCAGCACACAGCCCTGACCCCACACTCACCTGCAGTGAACAAGCTGGTGCTCAGCTTGGGTGAAAATCATGTTCCCCTTCCTCTCCCACCTCCCTGGCACCCTGTACAGCAGCTGTGGTACTGGCATGGGCCAGCATGCAGCCCTGACTCAACATGCCCTGCGCTCACTGGAGGGGGGATGAGCTGGTACTCAGCATGGGAGTCAAGTTCACCCCCCCATGTCTGGCGCCCTGGGCTGCAGCTGCTCACAGACCATATGGGGCTGTCCTGCCTTCCTCCACATCAATGCTGCCCTGTGGGGCAGTGGTGGCAAAGTAGAGTAGGCACAGGCAGCTATGCACAGGCTCAGAGTGGGAAGGGGAAGAGGCTTCTTTTCCCTTGCGGTGAGCACCAGTTCTCTCCCCGGCACCGCTGCTAGTCTGGGCCCTGCACCAACTCCTGGATCTCCCGTCCTGCTGAACCATGGCAGCAGCAGCCCAGTAGAAGCTGCTGCATGGCAAAGACAAAAGTAGCTACCCTGCATGCTGCTGCTGGCCAGTGTTTCCTGTGTCTGCCAGCCCAGAGCCCATGCCATGCTAGGCCATAGTGTGGCTACTTTACCGCCACCTCTGTGCTGCTTAACAGCTGCTTCGCATGGCCACTGCTGCCACACTGGGCAGCCCAGGTGCAGCAGTGAAGCAGCTGCACCAAACACTGCATGGCAGTGATGAGAGGGTGGTCGCTTTCCTCTGCTCTGAGCAGCAGCTTCTGGGGAGTGAGCTGGTGCTTAGTACAGGGGAAAAGCAGCCGCTTTCCCTTTCTGTGGCCAGCACTCCCTGCTGCAGCGACTCAGAGCCCATGCAGGGCTGCCTGTGCCTGCTCTCAATGGCCACCACTGCCCCATAGGGCAGCAGTGAAATGGTGGAGAGGCAGGACAGCCCTGCACAGGCAGTGTGAGTCTGCAGCAGGAAGCACTAGGCATAAGGTGGGGCACTTTTCCCCTTTACTGAGCATCAGCTCATTCTCCACGGGTGAGCACAGGGTTGGGGCTGTGCACTGCTCCCCACCTGTACTGCTGGGCTGGGGCAGGAGCATTGGGAGTGAATGGGCATGCAGGAGCAAGCAGCAGCCAGGTGGGAGTCTGTGCCAGTGAGCTTTAACCTGTGGGTGCTTGCATTTTAAATGCCCTTAGTATTGTCTAAGTGTAATGTGTAAACTTCACCCTAAACTGGAAAAAGTCTGATTTAAACTTTGACTTCAGTAAAAAACCTTGGCATTTCTATATGTTATAGAGGGTTGGGATTTTTTATATGAAAAAAGAGTTTTCATCAGACATACCAATTTGTGAAAGCCAAAATATTTCATGGCAATTTGCAAGTTACATTTGCCAGCTGAATTGCTGGAAGATCCTGAAGCTTCCAGGCTAGGGATAGACATTATACATAAATTGGTTTAAGTGATCAGAAATTGATCTAAACTTGTAACAGAACAGGTATTCAGTTTACATAAACAGATTTAAAAATGGCTGAAACCAGTTTGAGATAATCCTGGATGAATGTAGTATCATACTTAACTGATTTGGGTCAGATTGGTTTATGCAATGTCTGTCCCAGCCCCCAGAGTCTGCAGATCATTCTGGGGCAATCTCACTGTATTGACTGACCCAGGGTTGGACCTCCAGCATTCCCAGTTTCCCTGTCCAAAACCAGTACGGCTGTGCAAGGCTTTGGGCAAAGCTTCAGATCTGGAGAAGCTTTGGACACTTTGGGGTCCAAACCAGTACATCCGAGTCGAAGTGCTGGCCTTGTTAGGCTTCCCGAAGCAGTTCAGAGCCATCTGGGAGTCGTCTCGGAGATGTGACCATAGGGTACAATGGAGAAACAATAAAATATCTATAACTTTGTTGTTTTGTGTCTGATTTGGTTGAAATTTTCTAGTATGGTAGACTCTGAGAGAGGATGAAGTTTGCCAAGTTTTAAGAAGTTTGGTACAGAGGTTTGGGGGGAACACCACCCCAAATTCTTGAAAGCAAAACTTATCTCATGTCTAGGTGTTACAATATAGCAGGGTGAATACTGCAGGTCTGGTAGCCTCTGCTGAGGCCACAAAGCCTGACAAGTTTCAAGAAGGTCAGTTCAGGGATTTTGGGGCAGCTATACTCTAAATTCTTGAAAACAAAACTCCTGTCATGTCTATGTGTTATAACATAGTGGGGTAAAAACTGCAGAGGCAGTAGCTCCTGCTGCAGCCACAAAGCTTGCCAAGTTTCAAGAAGATTGGTCCAGGGGTTTGAGGGGAACTGCTGCTCAAGATGAGGACAAGCAAAACTCATGTCATGGATGCTTGTGGGACTGTCTTGGGGTGGGGAGACGAGACACTACTGAAGGCCTGGCTGCTAAGTTACTGTGTTACCAATTACCAGTCACTCACTCATGATTCACTCAGGGACCAGGGACTCAGGAGTTACTCAATACACAGGACCTAGTTACTACATACAGACTTAACAAGCATCAATTAGCACCTACAAAACCAGGCTAAGGAGAGGAAAGAATCAATACAGAAATCAACTGCCCCAAGACAGACACAGTCTTGGCACGAGTTCTGCCTGTCAGCAGCTAGGGGTGCAGGGCCCCAGACCACTCCCCCTGCTCCCCCCGCAATTTTCTCCACAGCTGGCAGGACTCACAGCAGGGACCACCATCCCTGCAGCTGTCACCTTGCAGTGCCTTAGTGCAGTCAGTGTCACCCATGGCACGTTTTGCTTGAATGCAGCTTGAGGTGCAATTCCCCCCAAACCCCTGCACTAATCTCCTTGAAACTTGGCAAGTTTCATGCTCTCAGCAGAGGCTACCATCCCTGCGAGTTTCATTCAAATTGGATAAAAAACAACAAAGTTATAGATCTTCCATTGATTCTCCACTATACCCTATGGCTGGATTTTTGAGGCAGCTCCAAAGCTTTGAAGCCGCTTCAGCCTGATCGAGGTGGAAACCCGGTCCAGAGGACCAGATTGGATCACGGCCAACCAAAGTGGCTGGATCCGAAGCCAGATCAGATCACTGCCAGTTAACTCGCACAGGCCTAAAAACCAGAAGCCAAGAAACCCCAAGGCGTTTCAGGGCTTCCAGGATCTGTGCCATGAACAAGGTCACATTTCTTCTTGGAACTGTAATTATTTCAAAACTTTTATTTGGAATGTTAATTGAATCTTGATTATCTTTATCATAGGGATGACTGAGCAGAAGAGGTCTGCATCCATGTGTAGCATCCTAAAGGTTTCCAAAGTATAGCTAATCAACAACAATATTTAAGTAGACTTGTAGCAAGAGAGAGACTCGATGTTGTGGTCTGAGCAAAAGATGAGTGGAGGCACGGGAACATATCCTGAGCTCATATTTTGGCTCTGATACTGAATTGATTGGAAACAAATTGTGTCAGTTTTCCATATGTAGAATCGGAATACAAGAAAAAAAAAACTGTTTGGGAACCATGTTGTTAACATTTGCCTGTATTTTTTAAACAATTTTAAAATTGAAATGGTATGTATGAGCTTTATAAAATATTTTTACATGCAGTTTACTGAAACATTGCTCATATGCTTTTAATGACTGGTTATATCACAGAACACATTGCATCCTAGATTTTCCTTTATTGGATTAGATAGTAGATTTCATGGTAAGGCAGTGTGTGCTAAGTATGGCGGCAAAGGAAAAATGCTGTTTAACAGTTGCTATAGCTGATACTTAAAAAGTCTGCAGTTCTTCAGAAACAGCAGCAGAACAGAATGCATTGTTCCTGTTCACCATAGATTTAAGTGTTGTCAATATTGATACAGCATGCCAAACAGAGACTATTCACAGACTTGATTGTATCAAATGCTACTATCTTTAGAGTCTTAAATTTGAAGCCAGGGGTGGGGGGGAGAAAAGGGGGGAGACTCAGCTATTACCCCAACTAAATCATTATAAGTGTAATAAATTGGTGTTTCTTTTAGATTCCCAGCTCCTGATCTCATGTAATTATATAATTACATCAGAATATCAGTTTTAACTTGGTGGGTGAGGAGGGAGAAGAGAACGGATGGAAAATGTGAGCCTTCAGATTTAAACACCAGAAACTAAATACGGAGATGCAGTATTTATTGTTTAGATTAAAAAAAACCCTCATGATTTAATCCAGTTTTGATACTCAGCATTTCTGATTGCTTCATTTGGGCTATCCTAATTAATTAATGAAACATCCAGTCTGTCATTCCATCCAGATTGTTTCAAATTGCTGTTCTTGTAAAGAAAGAACGCCTAGCAGAATCCAAGTTTGACCTTGATTAAATGAGCACCTGGATTAGACCATGGAAACATTAACAACTCATCATGATAATGAATCTTATGTTAATCTTGTGTGTTTCATTTACGTTTTACAATCCATTGCAGTTTGAACAGCTGGCTTATTTGTGGATGGAGAGGCAAAAGTCAGGTGGTAACTACAGTCGACACAGAGCTCAGACAGAGAAACATGTTGTATTGTGTGTTAGCTCCCTGAAGATTGATCTGCTTATGGATTTCTTAAATGAGTTCTATGCTCATCCCAGACTGCAGGTATATTTACCATGTAACAAAAATCATAAGAAACTCAGTTAGATGCTAGCTCATTGCAGACAGCCTTCTGGAAGAGCTACAATTTGTGAACCTGAATTCAGTTTGAATGGGGAAACTACCTATAATAAGAAACTCAGATGTATTATTACATACCTTTGTTTTAAATTAAGTGGATTAGACAGATAGAATTATGCTTTTGTCACAAATACTTTGATTTATTTAAATTATGCTCAAATATTTTAATACAAATAATTTTCTTTTAGCTCAAAACATGAAAAATAATGACAACGTGGTTATTTCTTTTCCCTTTGGTATTTTGAGGACTAATCCAAAACCTGCACAGAAGTCACTGAGAGTTTTTCTGCTGACTTTGTGAGGTTTGTCTCGCTGTAATGATTAAGACAGAAATGGAGAAAACAGAGTAATAAATGAAGATCCTGAAACAGAAGATTACTGCTAAGCAGGGATTTGGTTTTCTGTTCACCATGGAAAAATGGAGTAAAACCCAGATTTTCTCATTTTGAAGAGAAAAACCCAGATTTTCCCTTTTAAAGGAGAAAAAATGCAGGAAAAGGCAGGTTTCCCCTCGCAGGGTGGCAGAGTTAAAGCCTTCAAGGGGCTGGGGTGAATGGGATGAAGGAGATCAAGCAGGAGGTACCCTTTACACATGCACATGGCCACCAGGCACCCTGGAGAGCAGTTCTTGCAGGTCTTCATAGGTAAGCTGAGGTGGGGGGGAGGTACTGAGGTCCCCATAGTGAGGAAGGTAGTTGGACAGAGCTGGGGCTAGGGCTGCTGCCCAGCCAATGTGATTCATGGGGTTTGGGGTCTGGGACCATGTTTGGCCACAGAGCCCAGACAAGGAGTGAGATGGAGTTGTGGGCAGCTTGTCTGGGTGGCTGGCTCCCTGCTACTGCACACACTCCCAGGGAGCCTGTGATTTGTACACAGAGTGGGGCTGGGGGCAAGCTGCCCACTGCATGTTCAGGGCTGCTCACCCTGCTGCTTTCCCACCAGGGCCTCCGTGGCCCAGCAGGCAAGGCCCGGCATGCCAGGGCAGAGCCAGGTGGGGAAGCTCAGTGCCACCAGTGGGAGCCCTGAGCTGCCATGGCAAGGTCCCCCCTTCCTGTCCAGCAGCAGCAGGGGTGGTGGTGCAGAGCTGTGCCCCCTGCTCATGCCAGACAGGCAAGAAGTGCCTCTCCATGGCAGTTTGGGGCTCTCTGTGGTGGCACAAGTCTCTCTGCCCTGCTCTACCCTTACACATTGGGTCCCACTCAATGGACTGTGAAGGCTCACGTGGAGGGCAGCAGGGTAGGGAACTTTTAGGCCACAGCAGGCAGCCCACCCCTGCCTCAGCCTCACAGGATCCACTCTGCCTGTGCTACCCATGAGGGATCCACTCTGCCACAGCCACCCATGGGCAGCAGCCAGGGCTCAGGCACTGTTGGGGGTGGGGGGGCAGGGGGACCTTGGTCTTTGGCGGCATAGCCCTGGCAGCTGGGGGCACCATCCAGCAGGGCTGGGGCACAGGGGGCTGTGGGTAGGGGGTGAGGGCTACCAGAAGGCCTGAGGGCCTGTGGCTTAGAAGCAAGGGATAATGGCATGGGTAGGGCACCAGCATATCAAGGCTGCTCAGTGCCACAAAGAAGTAGGGGGTTGCGGGACGGGGGGCAGCTGCAGTTGGATCTGCATTCTGGTGAGTGAAGGAGGCAGGGAGAGCTCTGACTTTTTATGATGAACTAAAATCAAATGCCAAGATGTATAGGTAATATGTGTATATATAGAGATATATAGATATCTATATATAGTGATGTTTCATTTTAATCATGGAAAAATGTAGATTTAGGGTTGCTTTTTTAACTGAAACTTGGGGATTTTTTTTTTAAATCAGAGAAAACCAGGATTCCTGGTTTATCACAGACCTTTTTCAACCTCCAGATTTTCTATTAGCCAATTCTCCTCTAACAACAGAAGGCAATATTAAGTAATTAAAGTGCCTTTTCTACATTCCCTTGTGTTTTGACAGGATTATTATGTGGTTATTTTGTGTCCAACTGAGATGGATGCTCAGGTCCGAAGAGTGTTGCAAATCCCAATGTGGTCCCAAAGGGTTATCTATCTGCAAGGTTCAGCACTGAAAGATCAAGACCTGTTGAGAGCTAAGTAGGCACATTCTGAGTAATATATTTTTATTTTAATATTTTATGTGACTTGTTTCAACTTTCTCCTTAAATAAGTTATAGATATAATGAGTCAGATGAAAAAAGAATGTGGGCAAGTATTTTTAAAGGCTAAGATATACATCTGAAGCAGACTGTTTTTGTTGTTGTTGTTTTTCCCCTAAAGCAATCTTTTAATTGGGCTAAGTTTTTCCTCTATCTTTATTTTACATTATATATATTTTTTTCTTTACTATAGCTAGATAGATATTGTTTATATATCTATATATATCTATAGCTATATATCTATATATGTGTATGTGTATGTATATGTATATATATAAACAATTCGGACATTTAAAAAAAATGCTTTTGAAGCAAAAGCTCTGGAAAGGTAATGATTGGCTCCAGAATTTTCTTGAATGATGATGGGAGCATTTCTGTTGACCAAATGAGGTAATTTTATTACCTAATATAGTGGAACCCCCATACTCTAAGCAGTTTGCTTTACCTACTTTACTAAGCTTTTGTACTCTCCTCCTTCAAAACATTATTTCTACAGCAAGTGTCTATAGATAATTCTATACCCAGACTTTTAAAGAATCTAATCCTCTCTTCCAGGAAGGACATACCCATCCAATATGTGATATACCCATCCAGTAGCATAATTAGGGGATGGGGAGCAGGATAGCAGCCCTGGATGCTGACTTGGAGAGTGCTAAAACGGCAACCACTGCAACTACTACCACTCCAGCTGCCACCACTGTTCTTCTGGCAAAAACTTCCTATGTATACCTCTGTACACATCTCTCAACCAAAATAGTGACCACCACAAAATAGATCCCATTCCTTAAATGTTTAGCATTGGTTGCCTCCAATTTGCCATCCTTTCTATTTATAGAACAGTTTTATAAGTGCACTTACCTTTTGTAGATATTTCCCATATGTTTTAAAGATGATAATGTAAAGGGGTCAAATTTGTTAGGGTTCTTGACATGGATTACATCCTCTCAATGATATGTCTCTTAAAAAAATCCTGGATCCATTTAAAAGAAGAAAAATGAATGGTCTTTTCAGAATGAGTTTAATTATATATTTGTTTATTTATGTATTTGGTACATGTAAGAGTTTCCAGTTTTAATTTCCTGCTGATCTTGATAAAAAATTGGTTGGATTTAGCTGGCATTAGTCCTACACATTGGGAGGTGAAAATAAATCAAAATGCTGGTCGTGAAAGGCAATTATATGAATTTAGCCTATAATAACCTGAAGCTAGTCAACTGAAGAATTGTACTTTATCCTAAAGAACATGTAATTGAGTGTACCTGTCACAGAATAAATTTTAACGTATCCTAAGGGACTAAGCGTACTAGGAATTTAATAGAACATTTAATATGAAATATAACCCAATAACTAAGAGATAGCTAGAGTTCAATTCTGTTTAATGAGAACATAGTGTGATGAAAAGATAGCAGATGCATATTAAACTTTTCTATTAAATAACATGGAGGTTTCAGTTACAAGTAATAAAAAAAAAGAACTTCATTATCAAACTTAATGTCCGATTATCAAAATGTATATACATATATATATCTTACATGCAAAAACTCTTTCAAATGAAGGTTGCTAAGGTTAGAAAGCCATACACTGAAAAACTTAAGAATGCCAAGATCAAGGAAAGAGCCAGGCTTTTAACATACGTGTGACTTGTACCTAGCCAAATCTCAAAACTGCCACTTCATTCTCATTCTCCCTTACCAGTCAGGCACCTTTGACACAATCAGCCATGTCCCTTTCTTGAAAGCTTTTCCTTTCTTGGCTTTTGTGAATGATTCTCCTTCAAACTATAATTATTCCTCCTTTAGAACAGCTTGCTTATGGCCTCCCTTTGCATTCAAATTCCATAGCGACCTGCCATTGGTTCTATTCTATTTCCTTTCTGTGCTTTATCTCCAGGTAATCACATCTACAAACTCAAATGCAAGCACCAGTTCTGTAACTCTACTTTATTCCAGAAATACTGTTCAAACTAAAGTCTAGGTCAGTCTTTTTAGTCTCTGCTTGTGGATGGCTAGCCATCAGCTCAAGCTCAACGTGGCTAAATCAGAATGCAATCCTCCTCCATAGCCCTTCCCAAGACCTCTTTTTGATCACTGTGGATAAAACCATCATTTCACCTGTGTCTCAGGTCCATGACCTGTGCATCATTGATTCTGATTAGTCTCTAGGTCCTTACTGTGACCCCAATTCCCCCTGTTTCTCCAGGGCTGCACCTTCATAAGTGGGGAAATCATGGTATCCCTGCTTACTGAAATACATCCCCAGGATCTCAGTGAATGTCTTGGTTAGCAGATAAAGTCTACAAGCTTTATCAAAAATAAAATATTCACTATTAAGACCCTTCATAGTTTATCTTCATCCTATCTACTCTGTGTTATTCATTACTGAGAAATTAACTCTCACCTCTTAATAGCCCATTATACCATCTAACTACATTCAGTTTTTAAACAAGCACCTTTGTTCCCATGCTTGGAAGAAACTCCTTGTAAACCTGCTTCCTTCCTACCTTTTTCATGTCTTTGTGACAAGATATTTAGCAGAACTCACAGAATCATTGGAATCTGTCATGGCTGTGCTGTGAGCTTTTTTTCTATGGCTTTGAACTTACCCAGAATCAGGCTCCCCCTGAGCTGGCAATAAGGTGCAATATGATCTAATGAGTGATCTGCACAATTGCACCTCCTGCTATGCCACAAGTGCATGCCACTTCCTGCCGCCACTCCAGGAAGTAGCACAGTACAGCAGCGGGCAGTCAGTCCACAGTGTAGCCTATTGAATACAGTTTTTAATGGACCAAAATGCTGTGTTGTTTTAGTGTCTAATTCCATTAATATATTTATATTTTATATTTCAATGTCTATTGAATTATAATTCAGAATGTTAATCTGGAAAAATAATCTTTGTGACATTCAAGTGCATAGCAATGAAAAATAGAAATATATGAATGCAAAGCAATTAATTTGATATAGTCCATCTAATGCCTCACCTTCTTTAAAACCACTATTCATAAATACCTCAAATTTGTCCTGCAACTTATCAATATCAGTGAACAGATAACATTCTATTTTCTTGGATTCTAAATTATGATATTTGGGCCCCTTTGGTGGCCATTTATGCATGTATTTAATGTTATGCGTACAAATAATGCCATAGAAGTCATGATGTGAAACTTATAATGTAATGCCACTACCCCAGTGCAGAGCTGTCCAATTCAGAGCCCACAACTGACATGAGGGATTAATTTGGGTCCTGTCACAGCTCCAACCAAGCTGTCACCCCTTCCATCACTGGCTGCAGTAGCAGCCAGGATCACTGGTCTCCTCCTCCCTCTACTGGCTTCCACTTCCTAACCCCACCTCAGGAGATAGCAAAGCACAGGGAAGTTCACAATACAGCGGGGGAGTCCACTGTTGGAGAGCTGTGGCTGAAGCCAGGACACATGTGTGATGCAGTGTGGAGGGTGCCCACATTGCATGCTGACTCGTCTGTGGCTCACAGTGGTTCAGCCTGAACAATGTGTAGCCCCTGCTGTGTGGCTCACAGGGCCTCTAGCCACTTAAAAGTTGGATGACCCTACCGTTGTATCAAGTTGCAAAAAACAACAATGAGGTAGCTTATATTAGTAAAATAAAAATCACATGAAGTACATACAGAAGCAGTGCCTCATTTTGCACTGATGTAATTGATGCAACTAATATAAACTTGACATTCAGGTTTATGAGAATCTCAGAATCCCAGAATAGTAAATATAACCCTGCATAATTCTGTTCTTGGTTTCACTTGTTTAACTCCAGTGATATGAATAGCAATATACAGGTTAAAAGGAGCAAACCTCAGCCTAGAATGTGATGTTGAAATCCATCATGTATTTCCGTGTAGCCACTATATGGACAAGCACAGCAACCACTGATTTTTAGAAAATATATGAACACAGGGAACCTAAAACTTTGGCCTAAGACATTTCTAAGTGTGGCAGGTCCAATGTTCTAAGTCTGTCTGACATCTTCTGGCAATCAGACTGACCCTGCTTTCCACTTCAGCATCCCACTGGCCACCCCAGTTTTGTTTGCAATGCTTTGACCTTATATATTTATTGGGAGTCAGCCCTCAGTTCTCTCAGAATAACACCTTGAGTGCCTCTCTCCACATTTCTATCATATCGACCATCTCAAGTCTGACTCAGTTAAGATCACTGCCTGGTGAGCCCCTACACAGCAGTCAATTGCTTATCTCCCCTGATTAAACCAGTTTTCTTGGCTTCTGTCTGGTTCTTCAGTTCTCCCGCACAAGCTTGCCTCCAGGCTGTCAGCTGCACATAAATTGTCAGGCCTTACATTTGCCCCTCTCAGTTCTTAGTCTTTAATAAGCATCAACTCAATCCCTAGCCCTTAATAAGCTGCACTCAGGTCCCAGGTCTCATTGAGTCAACATTGGTCTGCAGGCCTAGTCAAGCCCACATCAGTTCCTTGGCATTGTCAAGTCCAGTTCAGCTAATTAGGTTTGTCAACTTTCCTATCTGTCTCCTGGGACTCTGCATGCCATGCATTCTACCCAAGCACCCTCAACACCCTCAAGCACCCTCAAGCACCCTTATCTATCCATCCAATTCCTTGCAGCAAGGCTTTTGAAGCCAGGAGTATTCCTTGTCCAAAATAAACAAAGCACGTGAGCAGTTTCAAATAAACACTAAAAGCTCCTGAGGTGCCTTTTTCTTAAGCCTTACCCTCTATCTAGCTGGCTACATCCAGCTCCAGCCTTTCTGGACCTATCCCAGTTCATTGTTCATATACAACAGCTTCTCCATCTAGTAGTATCTGGGCCAGACTGCCTGTCTCCTCTCAGTTCTGGGCTTAAGTAGCCTCTTGCTCTACCCTTCTGGTTGCAAAAGTCCTGGCTTTAAAAGGCTCTCTCCATTTCCTCCCCCTCAAACTCACATTCATACTCTCTAGCTAGTAATGGAGTAAGGGTTCCTAGGCATAAACAGGGCTGGCCCACAATTTTTTGGGGCCTCCTGCAAGGTATAGTTTTGGGGCCCCCTGATGTATTGAAAAAACAAAATTGTGGTTAATTGCAGTATAAACTCACTGAAATAAATAGTTGGGGTTGGGCTGTACACATGTGGGCTCTGCTGCAGGGAGCGTGGGTGGGAGTAGCATGTGCTGAGGATGGCTGGGTTCCCTTCCTGGGGTCAAGGCAGGAGCTCGGCTGGGAATGGGACCCCTGCCTACACTGAGTCCTTTAAACATGGCACAGGCAGCAGGGAGCAAGCGGGGCATGGCCCCTTGGCAGCGGGGTCCCCTGTGGCCGTAGGATCTTCAGGATAGGATGGGCCAGCCTTGGGCATAAAAGTATCATGAACAGTTGCTACAAAAAGTCCATAGTAAGCATTTATGAAATGTGTACATTTCAACTGCTGCCATAGATCAGCATTTCCCAATCCGATGGTTGCAACCCAAAAGCAGGTCACAAGAATATATGAAAGCATCATGAACAAACTTTAAAAATTAATTCACTTTTAAAAGAGAAAAATGTGAGAAACCACGGGTTTTCCCTTGCAGGCTAGTAGAGTTCCAGCCTGCAAGGGACTGTTTTGGGCACTCCATGCCTCACACACACCCCACCCTACCACACCCTTGCCCCACACACTGAGGGGCTGGGGCCTGGTGGAGAGGCATGGCTCAGGAGTGAGGGGCACTGGATTGGGACTGGCTATCGATGTTTATAAATGAGTCCTAGTACAAAAAATGTTGAGAACCGCTGCCATAGATGACAGTAGCACATGTCTGAATATATATATATATGTTGTCTGATAGTTTTTGATTTTTCCATCTGCTTTTAGAATGGATGATGCCGAAGCCTGTTTCATTCTGAGTAGCCGGTGTGAGGTGGACAGGACAGCAGCTGTAAGTTCTTTAGAAATATCCATAACAATGTGTGCACATACTGTTTGTGCTTACAGTATTGTTTGCAGGAATAAGCATCCATTGCCATGCATCTGTCTAATGAATGATGGGGCTTATTCTGTCTTAACTAGAACTCATTGGCTTTCATTCAATTTACACACATATTCTGCAAAATTTCCATTAATTTTCATAGACTCTAAATGCCATATATTTATGAAACAGGATGCAACACCATGGCATATACAATATTATGTAACTTACTGGTTCCTCAAGAGTTGATGCTGTGTGCACTATAATTAAGGTCAGATTTATACAAATGAAAAGAAACAAAAATATTGAAAAAAAATAAAGCATTATTGTATATACATTATATGACGTTTTGTACTATATCAAACTCATCTTTATGCAGTGTAAAATATATTATTGCTATTTTTAATTTTTTTTTTTCTCCTTTGTATCTGAGTAGTATTACAAAATGCAATGAATATACTGGGCTCAGTTCACTGCCTCCAAGGGTACATTTAATGAAGGTTCTGGGATGATCTGCAAATTGTTATCTCTAAACAAACAAACACACAAAGAAAAAATGTCAGTTATAAGAGTTACAGTCATCCAATCACGAAAAAGAACTCATGATTCCACTAAAAGTAGAACATGGTTATTTTCCTAGGATTTTCTGAACATGTATTAATCAGTTATTTTTCTGTCATTGCAATGGCAGAACATTGGCGGTTTGCTCATCCTCCCTAGTTTTGCCTTGGCATTGGTCCCTTTTCATTGCACTTTGTAGTTATGTGTGAGGGTTTGAAGTAGTAGTTCTTGGGATCAGTGGGTACATCTACATGTAAAATTAATGTGATGAAATAAACTCTGGCACATATTGCGTCAGAGTTTATTGCTTCTGGCTGCTGCATTTATACTTGTGCCTGGAACTGCAGCACATTGAGCTGGGTCAGAGTAGCTTCAGTTGACAGGGGACTTGCTGAGTCAGCCTGCCAGCCTGGGGTTGCTCTGACTTGCCTCAGCATGCTGCAGAGGGGCTGACTGGGCCAGGAGGATGCACTGAGCCCTGCAGTGATGCACCCTTGTGCCCCATCCAACTCCGTCAGTATCTACATGCAATGTTCCCTCTAAAGTGTAGAGGAGTGCATTTGAGTTCTCTGCCTTCAGTTACCAAAGAGTTGACTTTGTCTCCAGTATCTTTGTTACATGAGCACCCCACTTCAGTCCGTGAGCACACTGCTTTGGTCCATAAGGATGCTGCTTCGGTCCATTCCCGAATTGGTCCTGTTTCCCCCTTTAATATTTAATATTACACTGTGTACCAGAATTATTCTTTAATATTCATCTTAGTGTATTTATTATCTTGTTAGATGTTTTTCTTTAAAGGCCAAATTCTGCTTTTAATTTGCATTGTTGTAAATAATAGAAGAAACTAACTGTAATACCCACATGCTACCTGGTAATCATATTGATGTGGCCAGGATTAAGATTTAATTAATACTTAAATACAGGCAAGCATTTGAGTTCTCTGCCTTCAGTTACCAAAGAGTTGACTTTGTCTCCAGTATCTTTGTTACATGAAGTATGTGTACCTCCCTGTCATGTCTCTTGGACCCACATGCAGGCTGCACTCTGCCTGCTCTCTGCCTCCGTGCCTCACTGCAGCCTTTGAAAGCGGCGTGGCGCCATGTGCGTCCCACCACTGGGCAGATCAGGCAGCAAGGCACATGGCATCGCTTTCAAAGGCTGCAGCAAGGCGTAGAGGTGGGGAGCAGGCAGAGAGCGGAAGACCCGTGAGGCTGCTGGGCTTTGGCGCAGGAGCTGTGGGGTTTGTGGCGCAGGGATGAAAGCTAAGATTAGGGTGAAGCTGGTGGGGCTTGGGGAGAAACTTGCCTGAAGGGGCTGGGGACCGGAGCAGTTCCCTGGAGCCAGTGGAACCCATGCAGTGCCCATCTTGGTCCCTACCCCTGCCTTGCCTTGGGGAGGAGCCTCTGCCTGCTTTGCACTGCAGGCATGGAGGAGGAAGGGGCGTGGGCGATGACTGTCTACTGATCAGTGGCCCAGCCTCTCACTGGTTGCTCCAGCCAGGGCTGCGCTTTCCCTCTCAGCGGGAATGCCAGTGACAAGCAAGGTGGAGTGGAGCAGCCCCCGCACGGCCAAGTAGTAAGTGTCCTGCGCCAGCCCCAGTGCGTGGCATTAAAAAGTTACTGTGTGGCAACATTTTTAATTGTATGTGGCTCTGCACATGTACAGCTTAGAGAGACACTTGTCTACATGTGTATTTCTGCACACTAAAGAACATCACCATAGGATAGTACATGTAGTTACAAATACTAACCTACAGCAAAGTTAATTAGTTTACTGTACCCTAATCAGGATGCACATGTAGATGGTTATGCTTTGCTGCTGAGCTAATTAAGTAGCTCTGCAGTAAATGTCTCTTATAGATGTGACCGGTTAGATTAATAATGGAGGGGACTAGATTTGATGGCAGAGGAACCCTGTCTTGTCTGTGTTTCTATAAAACAAATATCAAATACCCACTGTAAACTGCTCCAAAACTAGCTGCAGAAGTTATTTTTAGAAATGATTTGATAAATAATTTCAAACAACTAACACATTTGATAAAATTGTCAATCCCCAAATATAAAGAGAGGTAAGAGTATATAAATAATGAATTATTTTTAATGGAGAGTATATAATTAATGATTTATAATTTTTATGAATTATTTCCCTTAATTTGGTATCAGTTAGTAGTGATGGGAGGCTATTAATAGTTGATAATTTAAACAGATACAGTATTAAAAAATCCTGTGAGAAAATTAAAAGTATTTGCATGTGATCTAGATTTCAGCAGACTCAGAGTACTGTCCTACCCACAGACTACATGCAGCCAGTGAGTGATTAACTTTTTGGCCTATTGGCTCCTGCTTGGGCTGCCATACCTCCTCAAACTGCACTTTCTGTGCTTCTGGGGTCTCTCTCCACTGCCTTCTGCTTTCTGCCTCTATCCCTGGGGCAGCTCAGCCCATGTAGCCTACACAGCCACGGACCATGGAGTCTATGTACGCCAGGGGTCCCATGGCCCACAGCATTCAGCTCCAATCTGCTCAGAAATTGAACAGCTCTAGACTAATACATTTCTTTGCCATTTCCAGGAACCCAGGAAAAATCTAATAAGATCCAAGAAACTTGAGCCAGGCAGTAATATTTAAATCCCCTTAACCTACTGTTCTTACAAGAGAATATGAAAGTGTTAATAGTTATTTTAGGTGTTAAATATGAGAAACAGAAGAATGTAGAAAGTGTTAAGACTTGCTAAATCAGTATTTTGTGGAGTGAAAAAGAAAGTTTGCTTGGATTGTCAAACCATTCCTTCGGCTTTTCAATCCCAGCTACTAGCCACTTAAGCAAATCCTTTTCAAGCAATTTTATCAGGGACCCAGCATTAAGGAACAGGAAATTACAAGTGGGGCATAGGCAGCAAGAGGAAAAGATGTTAACCAAACTGACAAATGCTTCTTTAGTGGCTCATTTTAATAAAGGTATTTGCTGGCTAGCTTCTACTATTACATTTTACATGTCTACATTTTAGACATGTAGACATGTTGCAAAAAAGTATAGTAACTCAAAGAAAAGAAAATATAAATCCTGATTTTCAGAGTGAAAATTGGAATTACACTGACATCTCTGAAAATCTGAAGTTGTGCACCTACCAGCATATTCGTGGTTCTAAAACTAGCAGCTGCATCATGAATTCAATTCAACTTTTAACAGCAAAGGTACTGTATAGAAAACCAAATAAGTCTGGTCAATTTTCAAGTAGATCAGATATTCAGTATGTACTATGCTCTGTAACTCAGGTGCTCTAGTATCTACAAATATCTGGCTAGTCACGACTGTTTGTTAAGGAAGCTTCAATAATTGGCATATAAAATATACTAGTATCTAAGCTAAATTCAATTTTTTAACTACTAAATCTAAGGTCTAGAATAATTTGGCTAATTGCCATTTTCTAACTATTTGCAAATAGGGGGCCTGATTCCCCTGCATTCTTACAACAGGTTTTGAATCTTTACTCTCGATTAGTATTGTTCATTCAAATTAACACTTACTGAGCATTTCTAATTGAAGCACCCAGAGTATCTTCTGGACAAGCTTATCTGGAAAAGCACCAGCATCCCTGGACAAGCTTCAGTTAAAGTGCCCCCGCTGCCATTTTTCAATGTGGGAATGCTGATACATGAGACACTGAAGGCTGCTGGAGTTCAGTAATTACCACGCTTCAGTAGACTAGATTAATCAATTAATGGATAGGTCTGAGCTACTTGAAAATTGACCAATGAATTGATTAATTGAGTCTGCTTGTGTATAAGCACCCATTAAATGCAGTTAAAATTCAAGCAGGCACATGATCAAGCAGTTTAATATGTGTTAAATGCCCTTGTCGTGTTGTAAGTTGTTTCCTGTCAGGTGAGGTTTACCTCCTAATATGTGCTAACTTTAATAGGTCACTGCATTCCAATGATTCGGAACTGTTACAAGAAAATGTGTGACAAAACCCTTTATTATCAGCAGAGGTATCTGTATTCCAGTTGTATTCTTCAGGGGAAGGACAAATGATATTTGCATTGTTATTCTCCTCAAGGTTTCTACCAAGGAAGAACATCTTTAGACCATAGTCCAAAAGAGGCTGTTGGAGGTGAGGGGGGAGGGGGAGAAGAAGTGGGGAGGTGGCAACAGACATTGTGATCCAGAACTTCAACTGGCCATCATCATGACCCTTCATCCATTCCAGCTGTCACTTCCTTCTTGAAATGCAGTAATCCAGAGACATTTTGGATTACTGCATTTCCCTTCAAGCAGACTTTTTCCTGAGGGGCCACTTTTCCCTTAAAGAAAATAAATAGAAATTAAGCTAACACATTCAACACACATCTTCCAGGATTAATAACTGACAGCATTTATTTATGTATAGCCAGGACAGCTAGCATCCAAAAAGGCAAATGCTATTAAAGCAACCCTCAGGTTACCTTTATTGCCTCATCGGGTGACTAGCTATTTAATTAGTAATATGTGCTTATGAAAGAGGCTTTTTCCCTTTATGCCAAGCTATGACAAAAAAACCCAAGTCATGCTTCTACTTCCTGTTACTTTGAATATTATAATATTGTTGTAAAGATTTCCCCCACCCCTATAACCAGTGCCTATGGGGAAGGGCCTTGTCGTGGCGGCACTGCTTATACCAACACTTCCCCTTCAGTGGTTGGGTGCTGAGTTGTATGTTGCTCACAAACAAGAGAACTGCCCTGACTCAATAATTCACTGCACTACCTCACTCTTCCCTGCCTCTCAGGAAGTTCCCTTAACCAATGCTCATTTATTGAGGGATTTTTTTTGTAATCTATAGGCTGAGGACTTGATTCTAGAATGATCTTCATCTTTTGTGAAAGTTTATGACTGTGCAAAATATTAGTAATACACTACCAGCCTGATATAGTTTGATTTATTACAGTTTTGCCTTGTATAAATTTGATGAATTTCATACAGAGTGCAAAGTTACAATTTCTTGTATTTTTTTCTCCACTTAATATAATTGGGTGGGACTGATAAACTTTTACCTCATTTTTGTTAACTGAAATATCAGGAAAGCAAACAAGAAGATTGTTTGGAAGAATGACAAGTGGAAGGGGTTATAAAAGTGTGGTGGGTTATAAGAATAAGAATTAACCAACTGAGTATCAGCCCTCATTTTGGAAATTCATACTCAAAGGATGCATTTTATGGATGAATGTTAAAAACATGATATTTGAGAAGGTTTGCACACTATCAGAGCCAGTTTCTTATGTTTTACCACTAGAGCTGCTTTATCTTATGACTGGTGTTTTGCCAAAAAAACCCTGCATTATTGAAACTGAAATGTTTCATGATAACATATTAGTTTCAATAAACTTCTGATGAAACTTTCTGGTTTCTTTCCAACTCATCTGTTGGACAGCTCAGGACCCAAGAAATTCCATCTCCTGGAAATTAAGGGCAGATGCAAGCTTTAGTCAGATCAGAGGACCTGGATACATGACACATTTAGTATAAATGGTATGCCGTCTTCTCGTTTACACTACCTATAGCATTAAATCAATTTAACTTACTACACACAGGTGAAGAGCTATCACAGGCAAGTTCACACCCATGTGAGTTGAGTCAGTGCAGTTTCATATGTTAAATTTTATCCAGGGGTAGCCATTTTTTCAAATGGGCTATTACTAGCTACCTTTTTAGCTATTAGCTGGCACTGTAATTGTTTCCACTGTAGCAGTTACTCCAGTAGAGCTGGTCCGTTGTCAGCAACAGGCTCTTGTGTAATTTAGATAAGTTTACAAAACAAATTTAGGTTAATAGTTTCATACATGTTGTTTGGGTCAGAAGGGACCTTAGTAGTCCAATCCCCTGCCCTGGGCAAGAAAGAGCGCTGGGGCCAGATGACCCCAGCCAGGTGCATGTCTAGCCTCCTCTTAAAGACCCTCAAGGTAGGGGAGAGCACTACCTCCTTTGGAAGCCCATTCATTCATACAGCAATATTCCTTGCTGTCCCATCCTCCTTCCCCCACCCCTGCTGATGAATTTGTAGGTGGCCACAAGATCACCTCTCAGCCTTCTCTTGCAGAGGTTGAAGAGATCCAGGGTTCTCAATTTCTCCTTGTAGGCCTTGTCGTGCAGGCCCCTAGCCATATGAGTGGTCTTCCTCTAAACCCTCTTGAGGTTGTCCACATCCCTCTTGAAGTGTGATGCCTAAAACTGGATGCAGTATTCCAACTGTGACCTAACCAATGCCACATAAAGAGGAAGTATCACCTCCTTGAACCTGTTTGTCATTCACCTGCTAATACATGATAAATTGTGGTTAGCTTTACTGATCACTTTGTCACATTGATGACTCATGTTCATCTTGAAGTCAACAGTGACTCCAAGATCCCTTTCCATTGCTGTGCTGCTGAGAAGGTCTTCCCCCAGCCTATAAGCATACTGGTGATTCCGTCTTCCTAGGTGCAGCACCTTGCATTTGTCCTTATTGAACTGCATACTATTCTATTCCTCCCAGCTTTCCAGTCTGTCTTCAGATCCACCTGGATTCCTTCCTTAATTTCTGGTGTGTTAACTTTATCTCATAATGTGGTATCATCTGAGAATTTGGACAGAGTGCTTTCCACATCCAAGTCATTGATGAAGACATTGAACAGTATCAGCCCAAGGACTGTGCCTTGTGGAACTCCACTGCCCACATCTTTCCAACCCATCCACCACCACACTCTGAGTGTGACCCCCTAAGCCAATTTTTCACCCACCTGACTGTGTAATCATCTACATCACAGTTGCTCAGTTTCTCTAGGAGACTATAATGAGATACTATATTGAAGGCCTTCTTGAAATCCAAGTAGATGGTATCCACTTTGATTCCTGCATCTAAACATTTTGTGACCTGGTCATAAAAAGAAACAAGGTTAGTCACGCTGGATCTACCTACTATGTATCTGTGCTGGTTGCCCCTTAACATTGCTTTCCCTGCTGGACTCCCACAAATGTCATCCTTAATAATTTTTTCAAAGGTTTTCCTGAGGATAGAGGTGAGACTAACTCATCTATAATTACCTAGATCTTCCTTCCTCTCCTTTTTGAAAATTGGGACAACATTGGCCCTTTTCCAGTCCTCTGGGACCTGACCTGAGCACCAAAAGTACTCAGAAAGTGATGCTACTGGCTCTGCTATGACACAGGCCAATTCCTTCAGTACCCTTGGATGAAGATCATCCAGGCCTGTTGATTTGAACACATTCAGTCCCTCCAAGTGTTTCTTCATTGTGTCAGTGCTAACAGTTGGTGGGCTGGTTTCCCTTTTATGCCTGTCTATGATCCAATTGGGAAATTTGTCCAGATCCGAGTTCAGGAATACAGAGGCAAAAAACACATTGAAGAGCTCAGCTTTGTCTCCCCCTATCTGTCACTAATTGCCCTAGTTTGTCTTGTAGAGGGCCTAGGCTACATTAGCAGTGATGTATTGTGTATCCAGCTCTTCAGTTCTCATCTCAGCAGTTGGGAATCTTTGTTGGCATTGGGGTTTTCAGAGTTTCCAGATTACTTGACACAGAGCTAGGAGTCTAGGATCTTGAGTGCCCAGGCTCCAAGCTTCATGGCTTAGCAAAGTATTTGTGTTACTCCTAATCTAGTGAATGGTACTAGAACTTGAAACAACAAGAAAGTTGAAAAGCTGGCATCTTCAAAAGGAGCTACACTGCTCTCCATGCCTACAAGAAAAGTAGGAGTCCCTCATTAGACATTTTTTCAGCTGAGACGTTCGTTTTTTAGGCCACTTATAAACAGGAGAAAGAGTACCTTTCAAAGAATGACTTTGTAACTCTGGAGTAGCTGTTTCTTGTGTATAAAATTTATCTGTGGTAATCATATTTATCATATCTGTTAAAATGGGATACATGGCTAATTTCTTTTCTGGAATTTGAGAGGATAAATAAGTGAAATAAACTTGAGTGAAGAAAACCAGTTTTGAATGCAGAAGTTACCCTACACTGCCAACAAATCAAATATGTAGGGAAAAAAAAAGAAAAATGTAATAGCAAGTGATAATGGTGATATGAAGAGAAGTTCTTCTGGTAATGCACTGATATGACCTTGTGAAATATTCCTATCTAGAAATTTTATAAATAGTTAGGAGGGTCAATTCCTGTAGATCAAGGAACATTATGAAGAGAGCATTAAGAAAAGGAGCTACAGAATATTTTGTGGGAACACATGTTCATTATATGTTAAAACTTCAAACACTCTAAATGGTTATCAATCTTAACTTTTAAAAGTTTCCTCCTTTAATAAGAATCTTCTAAAAATATTTTATATCTAGAGTAGCTCAGTTATGTTTTCTTCACACAGTTTTTATTAAATATATGTCAAATGTGTGTTTTGTTTTTAATAAACATTACTTATTACAGTTCTTGACAGGTAACTTTAAGCTACTAATAGGAAATACTTTTGAAAGAATAACTAAAATGTGAAGAAAAGGTTGGACTAATATTTGAAAGAAAACAGAAAAATTGTATTTATAACTTTGGAGTAAAGCAAGATAGATAGATAGATACTGATTGGTACACTAGTAGTTTATCAGTGAAAAAGGTCACCTTATCTTACTCATGAGAATAATACTGATGCGTTAAAACTTTACTTTTTATTAAATCAAAGCTATACATTTTACTTAATTATATTAATCAGAGGAAATAATACTGATACCTGATGTATCATAATAATTTCAAATTCCTCTAGTATCAATTCTCATCCCCATACAACTCCAGTAAACTAGGAGTGTGTGTAGCTGCTATGCAAGGGCTTGAGGGAAAATATTTTATCAAAGTTGCAAAGAACAGTGGAGAAGTGTACACAATACCACCTGCAGAGGAAACCTGAAGGCTATGTAATCCCCTTTGGTGGTTGCCTTGTTCCTCTACAAAAAGTTTATCTAATAGATCTAGTACCAAATGGATTTTCTACTTCTGGCCTACATCCACTTTCCAAGCTCTTCCACATCCTGCATTGCAAAATGGCCTATATATGTAGGCAACTGTCAATCCTCTGGATCATGGTGTACATGTAAGAGGTCTAGTCAGATTCCTGATGAATCCATTTGTGGCTGACGAGCCCAATTCAAGTGCAGCACCATTTATTACAAGTTTCACAGATCCATATGTTGTCTGAGTTGGAGTCCAAATTTATAGCACACTTCTTTGTCATTTTGCTTCCATCTTCTGGATCAAAGCCACTTCATGCTGAGCTGCACCCACTGCCAGATAGTCCCTTCAGAACAGATGGAATTTGTGTGCTCCTCCCAGTTTTCTAAGTTAATGTTGAACAACTTCATAACATTTTGTACGCATCGTGGTACCACCATAGAGGCTGTCTCAAATCTCACTATACAAAATATTCTTTGGGATATGGTCTTCTCCCATTTTCTTGACAGAATTGATCCATCATTACCTCCTCTTCTTGAAAGTGGTTTCTAAATGTCAGTCCTGCATGCTCCAGTACCTCTGTGTTTGGTATTCTGTCTTCTCACTTTATTTTCAGGATTTTAGGCAGACATCTCATTTTGAAGCTGTTCAGACTCTTGATATGCCTAGCATATGTAGTCCCTGTTTGTGAACCATAAAGTATGGATGACGGCACACAAGATTTGCTGTCTACACAAGATTTGTGTAGGTAGAAAATTAGGGTTGGACGGGAACTCAGGTGGTCATCTAATCCAACCCTCTGCCTAAAACAGGACCAGTCCCAACTAAATCATTCCAGCCAAAGCTTGGTCTAGCTGGATTTTAAAAACCTCCATGGATGGAGCATCTACTACTTCTCTGGGTAACCTGTTCCAGTGATTTACTACCCTCCTAGTGAGAAAGTTCTTACTAATATCTAACCCCAACTTCCTTTGATGCAACTTAAATGCATTTCTCCTTGTTCTGCTATCTGCCACCAGTGACAACAGTCTAGCTCCATGCTCTTTGGAATCACCCTTCAGGTAGTTGAAGGCTGCCATTAAATCCTACCTTAGTCTTCTCTTCTCCACACTAAATACATCCAGTTCCCTCTAACCATTTTCATTACCCTCTGCTGGACTGTCTCAAATTTCTCTACATTATTTTTGTAGTGGAGGACCAAAACCAGAAGCAGTATTCCAGATGCATCCTCATCACCTTGTCCTCCAAGTGCTGAGAAACGCATTCTTTGAGGACCTGTTCTATGATTTTCTTAGGGACTGAGGTGAAGATGTTTGGTCTGTAGCTACCTGAATTCTCCTTTTTTCCCTTTCTTAAAGATTGGCATAATTTGTCCTTTTCCAGTCATCCAGGACCTCTCTTGATTGCCACGAATTTGCAACTATGATGGCCAGTGGCTCTGCTATTGCATTGGCCAATTACCACAACACCTTCAGGCACATCCCATCCAGACCTATAGACTCATGCACAGCCATCTTTTCTAAATAGTTAGTCTCTAACCTGTTCCTTTGCCACTGGTGGCTGCTCAACTCCTCCCCAAACTGTGCTTACAGGTGCAGTAGTTTGGGAGCTCACCTTGCCTGTGAAGACTCAGGCAAAATAGGCATTGAGTACTTCAGCCTTTTCTACCTCATCTGTCACTAGGTTGCTTCCCCTATTTAGTAAAGGACCCACACTTTCCCGGATCTTCTTCCTCTTGTTGCTGACATACTTGTAGAAACCCTTTTTGATACCCTTCACATCCCTTGCTAGCTGCAACTCCAATTGTGCTTTCACCTTCCTGATTTCATACCTGCCTGCACAAGCAATACTCTTATACTCCCCCATCATTGTTTGTCCAAGTTTACACTTCTTATAAGATCCCATTTTGTGTTTTTAGCTCAATGAAGATATGGCAGAAAATGAGCCAAGCTGTCTTCTACTATATCTACACATAAAGATGATTTGTTTCTGCATCCTCAGTACTGTTTCTGTAAAGTACAGCCAGCTCTCCTGGACTCTTTTCCCCCTCAGACTGGTCTCCCAGGGGATTCTGCCCATGAGTTCTCTGAGTGAGTCAAAGTCTGCTCTTCTGAAGTTCAGGATCCATACTCTGTTGCTCTTTTTTCTTCCTTTCCTCAGGCTCCTGAACTCAGTCAATCTCATGGTCACTACTGCATAAATTATTATCAGCTACTACATTCCCCACCAATTGTTTCCTATTTGTGAGCCCCAGGTGAAAAAGAGCATAGCCCTTCATAGGACTCTTCAGTACTTGTTTCTGGAAGTTGTCCATAGGAAATTGCATCTTCATCTTAGCTGATAGTTTGCTGTTATTCCGTGCAAGTTTCTGTAATAGCCTGAAATTCTTAGTTGCTGCTCCAATTCCATTAATCAGTTCAGTCTGAAAGTCAAGATTCCTGCTAATGAGAACGCCCATGCAGAACTTTGAAATACAGGTAGTCATTTGGTTGGTTGCAGAGCCAACTCTACACTATAAATGAAAAAGTTTAGAATTTTAATCTCACAAGGGACAAAGCATTATGAACACAGACCATACCTGGCATGGCAGGTTACCTCCTATCGGAAAAGGAATTAACTATGCCTGCTGGATGTATTTGCAAGCTAAAAGAATGTTTGCAATATAGTGTTGGCAATTGCTGATGTGGGGATTTATTGAACAGGTAAAAAAATGAAAAGGAATTGCATGGGAAGATTCTTGAAGCACAACCATTTTTTATAACTTCATGGGAGAGTTAACTGAACAAAAATATTTTGAAGCAAATCTGAAAAACTACCTACAGAATGTTTGACTTTTACTACACCATTCTATTACTTAAAAAAAGGTTTACTGCCACCTCAGTTGACATTACATTATTGTGATTGAAAAATGTCAATTACATATTATTTCTGGCAGAAATTTCCCCTTATATTCAAGAGGCTGAAAGCTTTCTTTATTGCTGAGACTGCAAACATAATGAATCACTCTATCCTTTGTTCTGAGAGCGCCAATTTTATGACCAAACAAAGCATTTTGAGCAGCAGTGATGTTTCCTGTGTATAGTTCTTAATTGCTTTTTTTAGTTTTGAAATAAATGAAAATAAATTTTTATTTCAAAACTAATGTATTGAAATGTAATACATGAATATTAACATCTTTTAATGATGCGAAACAAAAAATTTCTAGCTGTGAACTATGTAGTGTTAAAATAGTTACAAAAATAGTTATCTTGGAAATGTATTGGGATTCCTTGTGCAATAATCACTGAATTCTACATTCGACTCTGCAATTGCTCATTGTTTCATGAAAAGACTCTTAGATGTGACTGATAATCTTTGGGATTAATTCATGTTCTGTTCCATTCTCAACATCAATTCTCCTCATTCTTTATGAGTCAAGAGTTAGGAGTCGTTTTAATATGGATATCTAGCATGCTCTGTTTATCACTACTATCTGAAATAATTTAAATTAATCCTATCTGAGGAATAAAGTTAAACCATTGAAAAAACAAACAAAAGAAATCAAATACAAAACCTAAAATGTCTTAGTTGTCAGTTCTTTGTATCAACTGGAAAGTCATTGGAACAATGTGTTTTGACACCTATGTTCAAAACAAATGCCTTAGGTAAAAAAGGCTAATATTATTTAAATTAAGTTTAACTCAAACTCACACTCCAAACTCAACATTGCAGCTTCTTTACAAAAAATATATATATTTAATGAAACCCCATTGTTAGAAATTATGCAAATGAACAGGTCAAGGTCACAGCTAGTTTATCACTGTCATATAATGTTTCCTTATTCATTTTTACCTATCTACAGTAAACCAATCCTAACACTGGTGAAAAAACAAAGTCAACATATCCACTTAGTAGGAGATAATTAAAAATATACCCCTTAAGTAAGAAGTAGGTTTTATGATCTAATATTTGGTTAATTTTACCCTATTTTTAGAGGCAAAAATAATCTAATAATGCACAGAATAGAAATTAAGGTCCAAATATTTTTCTTCCTAGAATAGTTAACTCAAAAAATTAAACGTGCTACAAAGATCCTTGGGTTCCCTTAACATATAGGCAATCATTTAAAATATTAGTTTTATCTTATTTTAACATTTTTACATAGCACTGTAAACATAACTTACAATACTATTTAATGAAAATATATTTATAAACACTTCTCCTTGGAGCTAACACATTGAGTAAGTATAATGGAAGGCATGTAATTGAAGGACACAGCAGTAAAATAATAAGGAAACATTATCATCAAGTAAAACAAGCAATTCAAAACCTGGTAGTTCCAAGGGACCCTTTCAGAGCTTTCAGAGAGAGTTAAGTGAAAGGACAACTTGGTATGGGTATAGCATGTTCTCTCCCATGTCCCTCCACATATATATCCAGAAGAGATTCCAATTTGTATAACTGTGAAGAAATAAACAAGAAACTTTATTTATAACATAAAATAATGCCCAATTTTATAATAAATATAGCCTTTTACTTTGAAAATATTACGTTTTTAAATGATGTGTGCATTTTTTGCTGTGCTGTAATCTCCAATAATTGCTTTTCTCCATTTGCGGTAATTGCTGGTGTGCAGATGCTTATAATGATAGAAACCATGTAAGTAATTAAATATATCAGATAACTATGCAAAACTAAATGTCAGATTAGCCATAGAGTCACTATATCATTTAAAACTGACTTGTCAGGAAAGGAATCAGCAGTTGAGCAGTCTGACAGAAGAACTGATCTCTCTCTCACTCTCTCTCTTTTGGCATAATGAAAGGTTTACTGGTATACCATTAATATCATACTGTATTTCCTATTTTATTCTAGGATCATCAAACAATTTTAAGAGCATGGGCAGTTAAAGACTTTGCTCCAAATTGTCCTTTGTATGTTCAAATACTAAAACCTGAAAATAAATTCCACATCAAGTTTGCAGGTAAGTGGAAATTTCAGATATTGGTATAAGTTTGTACACATTTGAGACCTGAAAAGAATGCTTTGCACCTGGTCCACTAAAATATATCACCCACAAAAAGTCTTGCCTGCCTTGTAAGTTTGTTGTCATTCTCAGGCAATATGCTTTGTTCATTGACACTGTACAGATTATTTCTACTCATTGTTAAGTACCCTAGAAAAATACATCCTTGTTCCATTGCCCCTTCTGCGTTTATAGTCCAAATGACAAAGTAGCTTCATCAGCATACAGTAACTGGTAATATCAAAGCTAATTAAGGTGTCAGGACTTCATCTTCTCAACCTATAAGAACATACTGCAAGGTCTCAAGCTATGAGAGGTAACAAGAATATTGGTCACATTATACGTTAATATCTTGTGATAAGCCTTTATAAAGAATTAATATTAATAGGCTTTAACAGAAGGTCAATCCATTCTATAAGGCAGGGGTTTTCAACCTTTTTTAGCAAGTGTACTCCTTGTGGTAGCAACGCCCAGACATGGTGGGGGGGAGGCGTACTTGCATGCAGTGACAGACTCTGCCATCCACCATCCTACACCACCACTGCTACCCACCATGTCACCGCCCACTGCCCCATAGCACTGCCAACACCCACTACCCCATGCTGCCAATGCCTCACCCCACTTCCCCACAGCCAGTCACACATGTGGCTCCGTGGGATGCTGATGGGCCTTGCACTCAGCCAATCACACACCGCCTGTCAGCAGCCTGCAGAGCCGCATGTGCAACCGACTCTGGCAGGATATGGTGGTGGTGGCAAGGGGTGGTGGGTGGTGGTGGCTGCCACATGCAAGCCCTCCCACCCCACATCCATCCTCTGGGGGACGCCGCTACCTTCACCCCCTGCCTTGGTCCTGGGAGTGGGTACAGAAATACCTCTCCACACACCATTCAGAACCTTTGTGCCTTGCTCCCTCCTGGCAGCCAGCCAAATGAGCGAGCTGAGGTGGGGGGCAAGGAGGTGCCACAGTCTGCTGTGTGGGGCTGGCAGTGCCTGGCATGCCTCTCTCCCTCCCCCGAGTAAGAGGCAACATGTGGGAATGTGCCAGGGGAGACGCCTCTGCTTCCACCTCCCAGGGCATGCCCTGTCCCCACCCACCCATGTGACCCCTTTTCCAAATATCCCTAGGAGTATGTGTACCCCACATTGACAGCCCCTGCTATAGGACCTGATGTACTGATAGCTTGCTTATAGCTGAGTAGTAGGAACCTACTCCTTACCTGAAACATTGATAAGAAAAACATGAGGAAACAAGGCAGTTGCCTATGTTCTGAATGAAGAAGAGAGAAATAAATGCCATTTTTTTTCACTCTGTGTATGCTTTTCCTATTATTTTCCTCTCTTGCATTCTAATGAGTGCACCTCGCTTCACCCATCTACTAATTGTTTTTTTACATTGTATTGTCATGATAGAATTACAATATCTTAGAGTATTTATGGTATTCACAAAAAGCAGAGTAAATGTGCTTACAGAGAAATACACTTTACCCCACCACAAAACATTTGTATAATGTTCTATTTTGTATATGACTATATGTTTTTGTGGCTTTTCATTATATATAGAAAACATATTGTCAGTGTGGTTATAATAGGAGAGATATTTGTCTATCCTTGCAAAACTATTTTTATAAAGCAGACATAAAATTCCTTCACGGTGACACGAAAGTTCTGTTCTCTTAACATATTGTTAAGTATGTAAGAGTGTTGATTCAAGTAAAATTCAGAAAAAATACAATGGAAAATGTAATTTATTCCATCACTCGAGAAACCTAATGAAAAAATCAGTTCTACCAGATACACAGCACTGTCTGCAGGCGAAAGAAATAGAAGCACTAGTTAGAGCTCTGTAAAAAAAAAAAAAATTAACTCCTGCATCTTGAATGAAGGACAGAGAGTAGTGTTGTACTGTAACTAAGAAAGGGAGTCAAGCTGAATCATTATTATGGTAATTAAAATATAGGATTATTGTTTTATTTTTTACATTCTTACTTCTCTGGATTTAACTGCTGTAAAATGTTTCTAATAGCATTTCTCATCTTATACCAGATTTAGAAAAGCAGAAGTATGCACATAGCATTTTTTATTTAATGGACTAATGCATAGGCTTACAAAATCAAGATATAGTATTGGCCCTGTGACTCCTGTATCATCTAAATCTCAGGCTGATCACTAAGACTGTACAATTAGAACACAAGCCAAGCTAATCTACTTTTCTGGGCTTGAGGTTTATTCATCTGATATGAAATAAACTTTACATTTTGTATAGGAATATCCAACATTTTCTGAGCATCTTTAACATCTTTAATAGTCAATACTATATTTATTTGAATATAAGATGACCCCTCAATAAGTATATTCTATATCTGGAAAATGTGTAAATTTGTTATAAGTTTTCAGGTATAGAATCTAATTTTTGGAGGTTCACCTTGAATTTGGCTCCATCCAACTGTTACAAAAGAGAAAATAAATCTGGGGTGGCCAGATGGCTCCCTTGCCTTCTGCCCCCCACCCCAACTTCTTCCCCCTGCAGCCTCTTCCCTCTCTTACTCTGAGACTACTCTCTCTGAGCACATGGAAGTGGAGGACAATTCTGAAAACACTGACTTAGAAATAAACATGCCAAGAGCAATGTAGTTCATCCAGAATTGATGCATTCTACCTCTTTTGAAACTGCTGCCAGTTTTAGCACAGGTACTCCATAAAAAAACTTTGGAGCACTTTGGTACCTACATGCACATAGAACACACTTCTTTGGTTTGTTTAGTCTTTGTCAAGGAGAAATCCATTTCAAATTCAATTGAGCAAAGCCCAATAGTCAAGTTTCAAAATCTGACTGAGTAGAACTCAAATCATTAAGGTTGTGTGGCTCTACCACTAGGCAAGTATCCTCCCTCCCAGACCCGTGGGTCTGTGATTTCAGATCCTCCCCAGATTCCAGCAGACCCCCTGCATGCAAGCCCCAGGACCACAAGCCTGGGGGTTATAGTGTTGCAAGCCCTCATCACCCCATAGCTCAGCACTTCTCAGTATGTGTGCACTTCAGATATCCACCCCAAAGGATCCATGTGCTAATTAACCCCTCCACTCATGACTGGAACTGGGTGTTCTTGTTATGAGTCCTGGGATTCCACAAATTATATGCAGATAAGGAGCAGGGCAACCTGGTTCAGCTCCACCTCATGGAGGGCATGGCCACACTAATCATATATGACAGGGTAAGAGACAGGGTATCACAGGCATTCTGGGTGAAATGTTTGGGGGCCCATTAGTGATGTTTACTAGACATTTAAGGATCATGAAGAAACAGGAATTACTGAAAATGGGAAAGAAAGGCACAATTCAGCCATGGGAGTGAGAAAATACAGATGTATCCAATATAGTGACTCACCAAGCCTTGAAAAGAGATGGCTAAGGGGGACTGAGCATGATGAGCATTATTATATATCTTGTTCAGACGGGCTGCACAAACCTATCTTTGTGGTAGGTTCCCATCAGTAGCATAGCTTCTCAGCAGTTCCTTGGCTAAAATCAAGTGTACTAGCCAGGCAGATGCTTAGTTTTACTACCTTGATTGATGGCAGGAGCACCAAGGGAGATAGTGATAGAACACTAGGATGGAGGATGAAACTTTTTGTAAAGGGATGGCAATGGGGACCATTGTGGTAGGCGGGGTCAGATGTTAACAAAGTGGCTGGAGTTGCAATTTTGCTCGAGTGAGTAAGTGGAAGTGCAGCAAGTTCAAGTGATTGCAGAAGGGAAACTGTAATGGATGGTGGAAGGGTTTGAAAAGATTATTAGAGATTTTTAATATTTACACACTGGCTGAAAGAGAAGAAAAGCTTGCCCTGTTTAAGAAATTAAAGCTGCATGTAGAATCATAGAAGCATAAAAATTAAGGGTTGAAAGGAACCTCAAAAGATCATCAAGTCCAACCCCACTGCTCTAGACAGGAGCACCTTAGATCAAATGATCCCAGCAAGGTGGCTGTCCAGTTTCCTCTTGAAGACTTCCAAGGTGGGGGACTGCACCACCTCTTTGGGAAGTCTATTCCAGTTTCTGGTCACCCTTACTGTAAACAAGTTCTTCCTTACATTCAGTCTGAAACCATCCTCTAACAAGTTATGACCATTGTTCCTTGTCCTCCCCTGGAGTGCCCTAGTGAACAGGTTTTCTCCCATCTCCCAATATTCATACTGATAGATAGCCATGAAGTCCCTCCCTCAGTCTTCTCTTCCCCAGGTTGAACAAGCCCAGATACCTTAGTTTTTCCTCATAAGGTTTATCCTTCAGGCCCTTGTCATTCTTGTAACCCTTCTGTGGACCCTTTCAAAATTCTCCATGTCTTTTTTGAAGTGTGGCACCCAGAACTGTACTCAATACTCCAGCTGAGGTCTAACCAATGCTGAGTAGGGAGGAAGTATAATTTCCTTAACACTGCTCACAATACATTAGCTAATGCATCCCATTATGCTATTAGCTCCATTGACTGCAACATTGCACTGGCAGCTCATGTTCAACCATAACCTTGAGGTCCCTTTTAGCCATCGTGTTGGCCAGGATATCTCCTCCTAACCTATATTCATGTCACTGGTTCCTTCTCTTCAGGTGAAGCATTTATCCTTATTGATCCAGTTCTGCTCCACCCACATTTCCAGCTTGTCCAGGTCTGCTTGGATCCTCATCCTATCCCCTAGAGTGACCACTTTTTCTCATAACTTAGTATCATACGCAAACCTGGCTAGTGTGCTCTCCATATCCTTTTCTACATTTTTTATAAAAATGTTGAATAGCACAGGGCCAAGAAGCAAATCCTATGGGACATCAGTGGCCACCTTCCTCCGAAATGATACAGACCCGTCCACTAGCATTGTCTGTGTTTGACCCCTTAGCCAGTTCCCAAACCCACCTGACCCACCTTTGTCAATCCACAATCCCTGTTTTTTTTTTATAAGAGCGTCCTGGGAGACCATATAGACGGCCTTTTTAAAATCCAAGTATATGACATCAGCTGTGTCTCCCACATATGACCAGTTCATTACTTGATCATAGGAGACAAGGTTGTTCAGACACAACCTGACCACAGTGAAACCCTGTTGTCTATCCTTTAGCATCATGCCTTCTGCCAGTTTCTCACAAATGGAAGTCTTGATAATTTTTTCCAAGAATTTTACACTGTATCAAGGTCAAACAAACCCATCTATGTAAGCAGAATTCTGTTGGGGGGGGTTCAATTCTATTATTGAAGAGGGGGATAGGAGAGGGAGAGCTAAACAACTCATCAAAAATATTGATTAATAAGCAAACGAGGTTTAAAAGATGTATGGGCTGATGAGAAGGTGATTATGAGGATGGAACTTAGTGGGAGAAAGATGCAGAGGATTCATTTTGTACTGAAGTCGAATGGGCTAGAGATTGGAAAGAAGGAGGTCATAGATGTGACCTTCAGTGGCCACCAGATGTTGAGAATGGAAGTGAGTTTAGATAAAAATGAAAGTAGAGGGAAAGGGATGTGGAAGTTAAATGTTCAATTATTACAAGATGAGAAGACCTGTCAAGAATATGTAGAAATGTATGAAGGATGGAGGACGCTGAAGAGATGCTACGAAAGCATCTGGAAGTAGTGAACAATGATCAAGAGAAGAACAAGAGAATTTTTCAGAAATACTGATTGATGCAAAGAAGCATGTGGAAGACTTATGAGAGCTATGTCAAAGAGCAGTACACATCTTCTGCCAGCAAAATGGGGTCAGAGGAGGGGCAAGCTGAAGTGCTATGGATCAAGATACAAGGGGGTCATGGGGAGAGGAATTTAATGGTGGGGGCCTACTACAGACCCCCCAACCAAGGGGAGGAGCTGGACCAGGAATTTTTGGGCCAGCTTGCAGAGGGACTTAAGGCAAGGGATGTAGCTGTCATGGGTGATCTAAATTACCTGGAACTCTGCTGGAAGGAGCAGTCAGCCAGGTCAGACCATTCCAGGAGGTTCCTGGCCAAGATGCAGGACCCCCACTTAACCCAGGAGGTGCACAGTCCCACCAGAGGAAATGCCCTGTTGGACGTGGTCCTGGCCACAGGTGATGCTCTGGTAAGGGGGTTCCAGGTCCTTGACCACCTGGGCGATAGCGATCATCGCTTGCTGGAATTCATCCAGCGCAGGGTGACAAGGGCCTGCAGCAAGGTGGTAGCCCTAGACTTCAAGAGGACCAGCTTCAATGAGTTGAGGAGATTGGTGGGAGAAACACTGGGGTTCTCAAGGGCAGGGGAACTCAGTGCCCAAGATGAGTGCTCGTTCCTTAAGAAGACGATACACAAGGCCAAGGAGTGATGATCCCATCAAGAAGCAAGGGGGGGCAAGAGTGCCCAAAAGCCTCCTTGGCTCACCAAGGATGTTTTGGAATACTTGGTTGCCAAAAAGGCAGCGTACACCTGGTGGAAGTGGGGGGGCTATCTCCAAAGAAGGGTATACCTCCACTGCTCGGGCTGCAGGGGGGCTGTTAGGAAAGCTAAGGTGGGTGTAGAGCTAGGACTAGTGTCCAAGATCAAAGATAATAAAAAGTCCTTTTTCAAATATATAGGGAGGATGAAGAAGGCACCGGGAAATGTGGGACCCCTCCCAGAAAGCTGGGAGACTGTGGTGTCGATGCCCACATGGTCAGATGGGTGGCCAACTGGTTAGAGGGCCGCACCCAGAGGGTGGTAGTGGATGGGTCCTT
>JAGPOW010001543.1:58679594-58696093 GCA_030014935.1 Caiman crocodilus | reverse complement strand
CCCGGTGCTCTTTCCTGCCAAGGCAGGGGGTCGGACTAGATGATCTGCCCAGGTCCCTTCCGACTCTAACTACTATGATACTATGATACTATGAAGATGCTCTGGGCAATCTGGTGGTTGCGCCAGAGGAGAACACAGACATTTTTAACAAATTCTTCACCTCCGTTTTCTTGTGCAGGGACCGGGACTCCCTCATCGTGTTTCAAGACGGACTTGAGGGGAATGCCTCAAGACCTGAGGTTGAGGAGGATTGGGTTAGAGTGTTTCTGGAGTGGCTGGATGTGCTCAAGTCAGCAGGTCCAGATGCTCTTCACCCCAGGGTGTTGAGAGAGCTAGCAGGGGTTATTGCTGGGCCCTTGGCATGGCTTTATGAGTGCTCATGCTGCTAGGGCCAGGTGCCAGATGATTGGAAGATAGCCAATGTGGTCCACATTTTTAAGAAAGGGAGGAGGGAGAACCCAGGCAACTGTAGGCCCATCAATCTTATCTCAGTCCTGGGGAAACTCTTTGAGAAGATCATCAAGGAGCACATCTGTGATGGACCAGCATCAGGGATGATGCTCAAGGGCAACTAGCACGGTTTCATTAGGGGCAGGTCATGTCAGACAACCTGATTGCCTTTTAGGGTCAGGTCACAAAAGCATTGGATGTGGATGTCGCCGTGGATGTAGCTTTTCTGGACTTTAGCAAGGCCTTTAACACTGTCTCCCACCCCATCCTCATTAAAAAAACTAGGTGACTGTGGCATCAATGCTTACATGGTCAGATGAATTGCTAACTGGCTGAAGGGTCGTACTCAGAGGGTGGTGGTGGACGGGTCATATTCAACCTGGGGGGAAGTGGGCAGCGGAGTTCCCCAGGGCTCTGTCCTGGGGCCCACACTGTTCAATTTCTTTATCGGTGATTTGGACAATGGGGTGAAAAACAACCTGTTCAAATTTGCTGATGATACCAAAATTTGGGGTGAGGTGGGCACGCTAGTAGGGAGGGAAAGACTGCAGAAAGACCTAGATAGGTTGCAGGGGTGGGATAACAAAAACAGGATGCATTTCAATATGGACAATATTGCAGGGTGCTGCACTTGGGCAGTAGTAACCGGCAACACACTTGTAAGATGGGAAACTCCCTTCTTGAGAGCATGGAGGCAGAAAGGGGTCTTGGAGTCATCATTGACTCCAAGATGAACATGGTATCCACAGGTGCATCTCAAGTAGGGCCAAGGAGGTGATCCTCCCCCTCTATGTGACACTGGTCAGGCCACAGCTGGAGTACTGTGTCCAGTTCTGGGCATCCCACTTCAAAAGGGATGTGGACAGTATTGAGAGGGTCCAGACAAGGGCCACCCGCATGATCCAGAGACAGCAGGGGAGATCCTACAATGAGAGGCTACGGGACCTGAACCTGTTCAGCCTTCACAAGGGAAGGCTGAGAGGGGACCTTGCATCTAAAAACTCACTGGGGGGACCAGAAGGGTTTGGAGGAGACCTTGTTTCCCCTAGCGCCCCTTGGGATAACAAGGAATAATGGCCACAAGTTGTTGGAGAGTAGGTTTAGATTAGACATCTGTAAGAACTACTTCACAGTTAGGGTGGCTAGGATCTGAAACCAACTTCCAAGGGAAGTGGTGCTGGCTACTACCTTGGGGGGTCTTTAAGAAGTGGCTCGATGCCTACCTGGCTGGGGTCATTTGAGCCCAGTTTTCCTCCTGCCCAGGCAGGGGGTCGGACTTGAAGGTCTACAAGGTCCCTTTCGTCCCTACTTCTATGATTCTATGAACTACAGACAGGGAAGCAGAAATTGTTAAAGAAGGCAGTAAGAGGACTTCAAGTGAAAGAAGAACTGAAAGATATAAAGCAACAGACTGAAGAATGGCTCAAAAGGAAAGTGAATAAGAACGTCTTTCTGACCAGAGCACCTTAGGTGGAGAAGGGGTAAGTATTTTGGGGTAAAATTGAGGAAAAGAAGGAAGGAACTGAAAACAGAGATAACTGAAGACGGAATCAGAGGAAAAGAGAGGGCAAAGGTGTTGACATGGCAGTAGAGTTGTATAAGAAGCTGTAGAGAAGAACAGTGGATGGAAGAAAAATGAAGGTGTTTCTTGAGGGGATAAAGAAAGGATTGGAGGATGAAAAGACATAAAAATTGAAGAAGTATGAAAGAGATGGAAGGCATTGGCAAGAGATGAACTTCTGACAGAATTCTATGAAAAAATTTGGCAATGGCTGGGGACAGATATAATAGAGACATACAGGAAAACAACAGAGGGTGAGGAGACAAGGAAGGATTTTGCAGAATGTATGTTATAATTTTGATATTCAAGAAGGGAAAGGCAGCTATATTAGACACCTGGAGTCCAATAACCCTTTTAAAGATGTAAATGATGGCAAAAGTCTTGGCCAAAAGAATGTGTGATTGTTTACTAGATGTGATACAAACATGTGCCATTCCTGGGAGAAGGATTTCCCAGATCTTATGGTTAATAAGACATGTCATATCAGATATGTGGGAGAAGAAAAGAAACACAGTGGGTGCATCTGTGGTTTAGGGTGGAATAAACTAATTTTCTCTGTAGCAGTGCATGTGATATAGTGGGCTGGGATACCAGGGTGCTTTAGTGTGGGGGGCTGTCTGCCGGCTAGCCCCATGCTGAAGTACCCTTGTGCCCAACCAGACCCTCTGCAGCATGTTGAGCTGTGGGGAGCAGCCCTGGGTTGGCAGGCTGACCCCTTGGTCCCCTTGGCAACTGGGTCTGCTCTGACCCAGCTCAATATGCTACAGTCCAGGCAAACATTTAAATGGCAATACATTCCAGAGTTTATTGTTCTGGAGTTTATTACTTCACTTTAATTGCACCTATAGATGCACATAGTAATAATGAATTTAGCCCTTAAAAAAAGCTTATGATTGGCTCAATATTTTTTTCTAATACTTTCATGTTTGAAGTATTGCAGAGGATGGGGTTTCCAGTAAAGATGATAAGGTGGGTTAAAGTGTTATACAGTAAAGTCAAGTACCGGTGAATGCTGACTTGAACAAAGCATTCCCCATACAAACAGGGGTGAGACAGGGATACCCATTGTCCCCCTATCTTTTTGTGTGTGATGGAGCCATTGGTACAGAGAATTCTTGATGATAAAACGATAAGCAGTGTGAAGATACCAAAAGAAGGAGAAGCTAAATGTACATTATATATGGATGATGTGAATCTAGTGGCTCAGGACAATGTATCAGTTGAGAGGGTATTCAAGCATAGTAATGACTACAGTAAAGGGATCAGTGGCAAAATTAAATAATATGAAAAGTACATTGATGGGTGTGAAGAATTGGGAAAATGTGAAGAAGTTTGGGCTGTGGATGGTAGAGATGTAATCAAGAATCCCAAGGGACTGAAGGGAAAGGAAAAAAGGAAAGAAAGTCATGGGAAAAGTTAGAGGTCAGAGTGAGGCAGATCTTGGGACTGTGATGAATTGTGATCTTGGGATTGTGATCTTGGGGAGTGATAGAGTTTTATCTTTCAAGGGCAAAGTGGCTGCAGTGAAAACTTGGTGCTGTTGCCTATCATCCTTTACATAGTGTATCCACCATCACAGTAGCAGATCAGGAGGGTACAGAGGCAGATATGTGGTGGGGTGTGGTGGGGCGGAGTTTGGGCAGGGATAAAGGAGAATGGGTAACCAGTTTACACAACTATACACAGCTAGGGAATTAGGAGGTTGGGAAATGCCAGATTTGAAAAACTTTGTGTACACTTACTTTATACGTATGTTCTGTAAACAGGCAACAGAGCAGGTGGGGAAGACTGCATGTTTTGCCATTACTTGGCAGGAAGCAAATAAAGAAGATGGGGCATGTACAGGGGAGAATGGAAAAAGTGGGCATAACAGCCACTGACATGAAGATGGAGAGTTTCTAAGGGTAAATAAACTAGAGGAAGTGGGATTGGAGTGCTTGAAATACTGCAAGAAGGTGATTAATATGATAAGAAAGAAAGACATGATAAAAATAGTTGGACATTTGATGGAAGGACAGATGGCAAATGTGTGGAATGAAGTGACAGATAATAGTTTGAAAGGAGAACATATGGATGATGGATATCATATGGATAATGATACAGAATATTCTTCCTGTGAGGGGCATTCAGCATAAATGGTGTTTGGTAAGACCAGCAGCATGTCTGAGAGAGGAATGTGGGGAAGAAGAATGTATATCACATATATTTTGAGACTGTCCCTTTTTTGCAAGGGGTATGGGAGGAGTTGGATCATTTTTTGAGGGTGATTGATATGAACTGTGACTTAACATATGAAATAGTGTTGTATGGCATAATGCCCAAAGGACTGGAAACAGAGACTGAAAACCAGACTACTTTGTCTGACAGTAGAGATATGTAAGGTGAGAAACCTACTGTTGGTCAAGGGACTGGCTTTCACTGAATAGAATGTTTGGAGTGGGCAATATATGAATTGAAATACTATGTTGATTAAGATGTGGATGAGATGGGAAAGAAGAAGGCAGAGAAGAGATGGAGGAAAGAAGAATGGTGCTGTTTCTTCCAAAAGGACGGAGAGATAGAGTGAAAGTTATTGCTTTCTCCTGGTTTGAGATTGGTTTGTAAAAAGTTAGTGTGTTAATGGTGGTAAGGTGTGCAGTAAGAACAAAGTATTTTTGTAGGGGAGGTTATGTTTTGTATTAATGTGGTTTCTTTTAGTTGTTTTATAATAATAATAATAACATACATTCCCATTAGTATATTTGCCTAATATGGGTCATGTGTTTTGTAGTATGCTCAGTGTTGGTCGCATCTAATCAACTTCAGAGTTAGTTTTCATAACTACGTACATGCTGATTTTTTACATCTTTCTTGAAGTGCACAAAACTAGTCACTGTACTCTAGGTGATGCTTCACCAGTGCCATATATATTAAAAGGATCACTCCCCTTGTTTTTCAAATGATGCTTTCATTAATATGGCCCAATATGTTTTGGCCCTCTATTTTTTTAGATATCTAGATATCTATATATTAGTGATGTTTCATTTTAATCATGAAAAAATGGAGATTTGGGGTTCTTTTTTTTATCCAAAAACTGGGGATTTTTTTTTAAATCAGAGAAAACCAGGATCCCTGATATCACGCAGCCCTGCATCACCTGCATCGCATTGCATCCTCATACTGGGTCTGTGGTCTACCAAAAGTCCCAAGTCCTTATCCACAGAGCTGCCATCCAGCCAAGTGTCACCCATTTCATATTTATGTTTTTGATTATTCCTCCTGAGGTGTAGCATCTTGCATTTGTCCACATTGAACTTCATCCTTTTAGCTTTAGACAAACTTTCCAATCTTTCAAGATCTTTCTGTATTGTACTTATATCCTCTGACATGTTTGCAATCCTTCCCAGATTCGTGTTGCCAACAAACTTGCTCAAAATGCTTTCTATGCCACTATCCAAATCATTAATGACATTGAACAGCACCAGGCCCAACATAGACCACAGTCAGTCTCCACTTGAAACCCCCTGCCATTTTGAAACGGACCTGTTAATAATTATGCTTTGCTCATGGCTATTGAGCCAGTTGTCTGCACATTGTAGTAGTGTTATCCACTCCACATTTCTCCAATTTGTTTATGAGAAGGTCATGTTGGACCTTGTCAAAAGCCTTGCTGATGTCCAAATGCACTTACAGCATTCTCTTCATCCACCCAAGTACCTACTTTGTCAAAGAAGGAGATCAGGTTTGTTTAACATGATTCATTTTTTATAAATCCATGTTGGCTGCTTGTGATCAGCTTTTCCTTCTCCAGATGCTTGGAAATGATTTTCCTTAGGATATGTTTCAGTAACTTCCCAGGTATTGAGGTGAATCTAACCGTTTTGCATTTCCCCAAGGTCAGGAGGCGAAGCTCCTCTTACCAGGTCCTGATAGCTGTGTGCCCTAAGCCCTGCAGTGGGGGAGAGAGAAGTGCTGCATGAAGGAAGTATCTCCCCTGTGGGGTACATCCATAGCCCTATGCTCTTAACTCTGTGTGTGGGGCTGCAAGCAAAAGCTTTAAAGTGCCACATAGGGAAGAGGTTCCCATATGCACTACTTGAGAACTTTAGACCATGGAGGAAACACCCCCCTGAACACCCTGCAACTGATACAGACTGGCCATCCTGACCCCTGGTATAGCTAGATCCCTCTGACACCTCTCAGCAGAAGCTGTTCTGTTTTGGTACAGACAGGGTAGGTCCATCAGATACCTCCACCAGATCTTCCCCCTCCTCCTGCTATGGACTTGCCTAAACTGAACTCCATCAGGACCAGAAACTCCAAACCCATTCCCCACTCATAGATGTAGCCCAGCCCAACCTGGATTCCCAGACCTACCACCATCTAGCCCATAAGCATCCAACCAATGAGCACTCAAGCTGGCAGCACCCTGGTAGCACCTAACTCTCTAGCATTCAGGAGCCACCCAACACAGCAGCATCCAACCTGGCTGCCGGTCAGTCAGCTATGACCTGTGCCCTTAGCTGCTATTACCTATTTCCATGCAGATAGGAGAGTTTGCAAAGCTGGCTCAGATACATGCCCTGGGGCTTCCTGGCTGGGTGCTGTCAAGAGGGCAGACTCTCTGAAAGTTATGTAGCCAGTTCACTGAACATTAGCACATGGCAGAAGGTATGATGCTGAAGGATATTCAACATGGTTTCGTTGTGGGCAGGTCATGTCTGACCAACCTCTTCTTCTATGATCAAGTAATGAACTGCATAGATGTGGGAAATGTTGTTTATGTCACATACTTGGATTTTAAACAGGCCTTAGATATGGTCTCCCATGATGCTCTTATAAAGAAACTGGGGGATTGTGGGCTGGCATAGTCCATGACCAAGTGAGTTGGGAACTGACTAAGGGGTCAAACCCAGAAAGTGTTAGTGGACAGGTCTGTATTATTTTGTGGGAAAGTGGCCAGTGGTATCCTACAGGTTTTGGTTCTTGGCCTTGTGCTGTTAAACATATTTATAAATGATTTAGATGAGCTTGTGGAAAGAACACTGGCTAAATGTGTGGACAATACTAAGTTATGGGGGAAAGAGATCATGCTAGGGCAGGGGGTTTCAACCTTTTTAAATAAGTGTACTATGGGTTGGGAGGGTTGAAAGCAGAACAGGGGCAGTGGCAAGTAGCTGGATGTGGAGGGACAGGGGTGACCAGCTAGACGTGGAGTGTGGGGGGGAGGGGCAAACGGCCAGACATAGAACAAGGACATGGCGAATAGCAGAGCAGCAGCAGTGCAGTGTCTGTGTGTCCTTGCTCTCACCCCACCTGAGCCCTGCTCCTGTGAGGCAGTGGCAAGGGGTGGCAGCACTCCATCTCCACCCAACCCCATGTACTCCTGGAACCTTTGAAAGTACCCCCAGGGGTATGCATTCCCCTGGTTGACAACCCCTGTGCTGGGGGATAGGATGTGGATCCAAGCAGACCTGGACAACCTGGAAAGGTGGCTAGAGTCAAACTTGTTGCATTTCAATAAGAATAAATGCTGAGTGCTTCATCTGGAGAGAAGTAACCAGCAACGTGAATATAGGTTAGGAGGAGATGTCCTGGTCAGCACAATGGCTGAAAGGGACCTCAGGCTTATCACAGGATGAACATCAGCCACCAGTGCTATACTGTAGTCAACAGAGCTAATAGCATACTGGGAAACATTAGCCAATATGTTGCAAGCAGGTTTAAGGAAGTGATACTTTCTCTTTTCTTGGTGTTGATGAGATCTGAGCTGGAGTACTGTGTTCAGTTTTGGGCACTGCAAAGAAACATAGAGAAATTTGAAAGGGTCCAAAGAAGGGCCACAAGAATGATTATGTGCCTGGAGGACAGATCTTATGAGGGAAGACTAAGGGATCTGGGACTGTTCAACCTGGGTAAGAGAAGAATGAGATGGGGGAACAGGACTTGGTGGTTATCTATAAGTATTTAATGGGTGAACATCAGAAATTGGGAGAAAAAAACTGTTCATTAGGGTGCCCCATGGGAGAACAAGGAACAATGGTCACAAACTGTTAGAGGATGATTTCAAGTTGGATGTAAGGAAGAAATTCTTTACAGTAAAGGTGACTAGAATCTGGAACGGACTTCCCAAGGAGATGGTGCAGTTGCCCCTCTTGGAAGTCTTCAAGAAGAGACTGAACAGACATCTTGATCTCAGCAGTACTCCTTCCCAGAGTAGGGGGGTTGGACTCAATGAACTTTCAAGGTCCCTTTTAGCCCTTAATTTCTATGATTCTATGGTTCTACCACTAAGATTTCAAACTGCTTAAGCTAAGCTGCTTAACTTGCACCAGTTAATTTGAACAATTATTTGTACTCTCTGACTAATCTTTATGTTGTATAATGAGTGTCTTTAGTTTCTGTTCTTTATTACCTGAGGCAGCTTCCCAAATTGCAATTTTTCTCATATGTTGTTTGTTATTCTGCTTTATCTACATAGTATTAGGAAGCTTAGTACTTGTAATAAAGATGGTTCCCCTGTTCTTTGTGTGATCTCTCTGGGAAGAAAACCTCAGAGATGCACAAAATTGGCAACAAGGATGGAATCTTGGTGAGTAGCAATGCTTCTAATACTTCAGTCAAAAGAGGAAAAGAAAAATCTTGCTATGATCTGTTCTGTAATTGAGAAGAGCTGAGGCTCTTTTCCTCCCACATGTTGGCCTGTGCAGGCTACCTTCGGCACATTGAAGAATTTGATGTGGCCAGTCTGTCTACCTGAGACTCTTACACCAAGCAGCTAGACTTCTATCTGGAAGCTAATAAGATTACTGATGATAACTATAAATATGCAGTGATACTGCATTATTGGCTCAAAGACTTTTGAGATCATTCACTTACTTGTATCCCAGCCTAAACCTCATAACAAGTCATAGCACAAGATTCTCAAATTGCTAAAAAATCATTGTGCACCTACCTGCTCTGAAACCATTCATAAGTTACATTTCAACCAATGAAATGACTTGCCAGAGGGAGCAATTGCAGCACACATAGCAGGTTTGCATCAAGTGTCTGAGAAATATCACTTCCACACTAGTTTTGAGTCTCTTCATAGGGATCATCTTGTGCATTGAGTTTTAGACAAAACCCTACAATGCAGACTTCTTTAAAGCAGAACTTAACATTTGCTATAGATCAAGAAAAAGCTATTAGAAATTAAACTGATTGCTCCATTTAAGGGAAGTCTGAGCACTGTCAGCAAAACTGGTGTCAACTAAATTTACCAGATGCATTCAAGGCAATAATCTCTAAGGAAGTCACCACCCACGCACAATAATAGCATTCCTTCTTTCCAAGGAGTCTACTATAGCGTATGGTGAAATCACAGGTGCAACGCATACTCTTTCCATGATACTGATCTTCACCATTGCCAGTGCAAGGGTCACATTAAACATGTGTGTCATCAGAAGTCCAAGACATCTATGAAGAAGGCAACCACACGGAGTGAACCTTCTATTACTGCTAATACTGTTGCTAATTTTAATGAAATTTCAGTATATGATTTGTCCCCTAATATCTCCACTACCACATGTTTTAGTAATGTGGAAACACCAACCTAAGAGAAGATCTATACAAAAGTGATTTTTCAAGGTACTCTGAGTTTACTGTAATTTCAGAAGAGACATACAATTCACCATGGCCCAGAAATCATCCACCTATTGAACCATGGGAAGCCAAGCATATAGATTATGACAAACAAATAATAGGTTTGATGTTATGTCAATGTTCACTATGTACAGGACTGAGAGGTCATCTACCTAATAACTGTCAAGGGTTGGAGAGAAAGCTTACTAGGAGGAAAATGATTTGAGCCTTTGGGTATCAAATTAACAGGAGTGCATAGCCTCACAATAGCCTCTTTATAAGATGTCCTTAGGGGTCTTAATGAAGTCTTCAATGAGCAGCTTGATGCCTATAAAGTTCAGCCTGTGATGTTTATGCTGGATCTGACTGTGGCTCCAATTTAAATAAGGCCTCATTATGCTGTTTTCACCCTTCATCCAAAAATTATTGCAGAGATTGATTAACTTCTGGAACAAGATACACTAGAAGCAAATTTAAATTCAAGATGGGCCACTCCCACTGTATCCATCAAGAAGCCAAACAATGACATTCAATTATGTGCTAACTATAACTGTATCACTAATACGGCTCTACAGAAACACCCATACCAGATTCCAGCAGTAAATCAGTTCCTTGCCACTCTTGCTAGAAAGAAGATTTTTTGCTAAACTTGGCTTAGCACAAGCATATCAAAACTTTGCTGTGGAATGATCAAACCACTAAAGCACAGGCAAATATCACTTGTTAGAACCTTCCTAATGGAGGACCTACAATTTGGAGTAAGTGTTACATCAGGATTTTTCTAAAATCTTATGGATGGCTGACTTGCATGTCCTAAGGGAGTCATGTCATATTTTGATGATGTTTTCTTCAGAGTAGGGTCCACACCAGGATTAGTTGTCTGAGCACAAAAAATTCTTTCCTGCAAATCTAAAGCTGGCCTAAAATTCAAGAAAGAAAGGTATGATTTTGGGATAACCAGCACTGAGTTACTGGGGTTCTGAGTTGGTACAAGTGAAATTCACCCTGTGAACACAAAGGTAGAAATTATTCATAAGGCCCCAACAACTAAGAACAAGCAGGAACCACAAGTGTTCCTTAACACTGATTCATTTCTAAAATTTGGCTTCATTTCTATCATTATTTCCTAAAAGACAAAGCTACAGTTTCTGAGCCTTTGCATCATCTATTGGATAAGGATATTACATTGAAGCAGACTGAGATGCATGACTTTCAAGTCTGTAAAGTGATTGTCTGACAGCATTATCCTCTCCTTGATTTGTATTTTTCTACTCTTCCAAGGTCTGATGATTGACTTCTCTTCTGATGCTCCTCTCTAGAAAGATGACATTACTCAAATGACTGCTAAAGAATCAGTGTTAGCCTAAGTAATAAACTGTATATGGTGGGGTTCTGCAAAGGTTGCAGATGAATGAAGAAATTTGTTATGCGTCAATGTGAACTTCCTGTCCTTGAGGGATGCTACCTATGTGGTAACCAAATGGTCATTCCTAATTCAGACTGAACACAAATTCTCAGTGTTCTTCACACAGGATGTCCAGAAATTATTTACATGAAAGGACTTGCCAGAAGTTCTATTTGCTGGCCAAAGACGTGCAGACATGGAACAAACAGTAAAGAGGTGTGAAACCATGCCAAGTCTCAGGCCATGCACTAGCTAAGGCTCCAAACCATCCATGGGAAGTGACCAAGGCACTATGGTTTCATTGTCATATAGATTTTGCTGACCTTTTCCAAAGCCAGATATTCTTTATTGTCATTAATTTTCTCTCAATATGGCTGGAAGTTGTTTCAGTTGCATCAGTGACTTCATGCACTGTAATCCAAGTTTTATGGTATCATTTCACAACCTATGGTCTTCCAGATAGTATTGTGTCCAACAATGTTATTTAAATTACTTCTGAAGAATTTAAGAAGTTTATGGGGGAATATCTTATCCATCACATCATATCTGCACCATTCCACCCATCCTCAAAAGGCCAAACTAAGGGGATGGTCCAAACAATTAAAGATGCATTGAAGTGAATCATAGATGGTGATTAAAACCAAAAATTAACTAATTTCTTACTATAGCAGCATATAACTCCAGACAGTGCTACAAGCTGCAGTCCTTCAAAACTACTCATGAACTGCCAGCTGAAAACTTGTTTCTATTGGGTCCTCCCAGATACTGTAGCCAAATACCAGATGAGGTAAGAAATCCAGTTCTCCAAGAAATAGGATGTTTCACCTGTAATAAATAAGCTTTGAACCAGTTGAGCCTATGTACAGCCAAACCTATGTGAGTGGGCTATAGCAGGTGTCTGCATCAGTCCTTGGAGCTATGAGACCAGTATCATATAAAGCCCAGACTTCAGGCAGACAGACATTTTTTAAGCATATTGACCAGATGTGGGGTTGAGTCTCAGACAATGTGACCTCTGCAACACCAGAATATATACTCCTAGTGGATCCAGTTCTGAGAAGTCCATCATCTGCTGTTCCAGACCCATGGAATCGTGGAAAGATAGACTTGGAAAGGACATCAGGAGTTCATTTAGCCCAATCCCTTGCTCAAAGCAAGACCATCCTTAACCATGTCATCCCAGCCAAACCTTTGCTTATTCAGGTCTTAAAACATTTCTAAGAATGGAGATTCCACATGCTTTCTGAGTAGCCTGTTTCAGTAGTAGTGCTTTACTACCCTCCTCAGCAGAAAGTTTTTCTAATATCTAACCTAAGCTTCCTTTGCTGCAAACTACTCTAAAAAAATCAAAGGAGCCTACTACAGTGAAAAGTCTATTACCCCTGGAGTTCCCCACAAGAGATAGATCTCTGCCTGGCTCAAATAATTACAGGACTACATTTTCTAGAATGGAGGAATGTTACGTATTAAGTGTCTGTATATATTTTTTGCATTTTGTCAGCAGAGTGTACCGCATTGCTCCTGTGTTTCTGTTTATTGTTCTGATTTACCTAATTACCATATTTACTTGAATACAATGAGGGTCCCCCCCAGTTGGCATGGGGGGAAACCCCTCATCATATAATTGCATATAAGGAAATATCACTAACTACATTGTCTATCATTAACTTCTGCCAAAAACAGCATGTGCTCAGTAATTAAAACCAGCTATGAAGTTGATTAAATGTTACCAACACTGAATATGACTGTAAGACACATAGGGAAACCATGCTGATGGAAACCTACTAGAAGAATAGGTTAGTGCAGCCTGTCTGAACAAGACATATGGAAATGTCCGTTAAGCACAGTTCTCCTCACTGACAACTCTTTTCAAGTCATGGTAGGTCTTATATTGTATACAGTTCACCCAGTAACCCTTTGTAAACCCCGTCTCTCATCCTGATTTGTGTGGCCTCACTCTCTATGGAGGGGGGGTGGAGTTGGACAAGGTTGTTCTGGACCTCATCTACATATACATTTTTGGAGGAGTCCAGAATTGGTGATAAGAACATCCAAATTCCAGGCATGAGTAGGAGGCTAATTAGCACATGGCTGCTTTGTGTGTGTGGCGGGCAGGGGTTGTGTCTGGAGTACATGAGAGAAGAACTTAGGCTTAAAACATTAAATGGTAGATATCTACCAACTTATTATTTGTGGTTGCTCATAATTCACAGAACTGCGTTTCCCAAAGTACATAGATTTGTCAAGAACGTGCATTAGGAGACTTGAGGCTCTATTAGATTCAAGTTCAGATTTATGTAAGAGTAATTGGTTTTAGATGAGAAGGTCAGGAGTAAATCTTTTCAAACATTAGTGTTGCTCCATGAAAGTGTGCTTTTTATACAGCATCTTAATTCTGTGTAGCAACTTGCTAAAGATTAGAAGATTAGTAATGTTTTATTATGTAATGTGAAAATGTGAAATGATGAACAATGGATTAGAACAATGGTGCTAATGATAATAGTATTCTAGTAGAACCATTAATATGATGTTCTCAAATTACTTTATTAATATATATTTTTTTCAGCATCAAAATACCATCATGAAATAGGGAGCTATTATCATCTTTGTGCTACTATTTGTCTATTTTGGAGATGCATAAATTGTGGCACAGAAAACATAAGTGGCTTACCCAGGGTCAAGATAATTAATGGGAGACCCAGAAATAGCCCATGAGAATGCTGATTTCTGGTTCCCTACTTTGAAAACTGGTAAATACTCTAAATAATTTTAGGATAACTTTGACTGGGATGACTATGTGGCATATGATATTCAGTCATGTGGCTGACTATGTGGCATATGATATTCTCTTTTAACACCATTAGAAACCCGATAGGAATGTGTACAGCAAGATATAACACTACTTCAAGATTAAATGTATAATATATTTTCATATGTATTATACTAAATTTCATCAACATACTTCCTTTTTAAGTTATCTGGCCTTTTATCCTTTAGTCATGGCCAAAATGAAAAAAAAAGAAAAAGCTGAGTATAAAATGATTGGATAAATTCTCCTTGTTATGTTTGTTATCCATATATTTCTTATTTTACTATTCCAAATGAATTCTCTATGTGGACATTGTCAGCATGTGCTAAGCACATGCCCCACACAGTGTAGCTTGTTCCATCTTCAAAGCTATTTTCAAATGATTCAGAGTTAACCATGTGGCACATTTACCATGTGGCAGAAAATCAAAAATAAAAGTATGTCACAGTTTCACAAAAAAAATCCCTATCTTTGTGAAAATCAAGATCCATAAAGAGAATCTTAGGCAGGTAGAAATGTGAGAGGTGCTATACATTATAATGATTAGGCAATAAACCTAGAAAAGGATAAATGCTTGAACCAAAGAACTAATGTTTTAGGGAAGAGAATTTGGATTTGTACAAGTTGCCTCTTTGGATGGCTGCCAACTTGATTTTCTAATTTAATTAGTTTTGTTTTTGCTTTTGGGATGCAATCCTGTTGAAGTGACAACAGTGGGAGCAGAATCAGACCCCAAAATAAGAAACAACTAATCAGTGTGCATGATAGATTCAAGAGAGCTTTGAAAACAACACTTGCGACTTTATATATTTACCTTTACAAACTCTTCAAACTTCTTAGTACATAAATTAAATTGATACTTTACTCCTTACCTTCACTGTATATAAACAGATGTTTCTGAGTAATGTCTAAAAGTACCCTTTTCTTTTCTCTTCACAGTAAATCTAATTTTGCAAAGCATTTAAGCATGATCATAAATACCAGTCATCTCAACTGATATAAATTACAGTATTTAAAATCACATGCAAAAGTGAACTCAATTTAATGTCTCCCCTTGGTTATATTTTTATTTCTTCCCTACAAGTACCATAAAAATATACTCAGACTTTTTGTTCTTTTTTTGGAACACATTCATTTTTAGTTTGTGGTGATCTGGGAAAACCTTGTCCATTTCAGGTGTGGTAAGCCTTTCCTATGGATTTCACAAGTCCAGAGAAGAAAGTAGACATAGGGAATAAAGGGAATAGCTGTAACATTCTGTGAATATTTTCCCTTGCATCACTTGCTTTGTGGAAAGACAGTGGGACCAGTGGGAAGAATAGTGTGATAAATCACAACAACAGTTCTACTCTAGAAACCTACTTGCCACTGGGAAAGAGAGTGCTCTGGAAAAATCATCACCATATTTTTGAGACTTCACCCTTCTCTGAACTTTTAAAATATGAATAATCAGGAAAATAATAACTATTTTTAAATCAATCTGCAAGTGGCTGTCATGAACTTTCCATCATTTTTCAGGTTTTCAGTAGGTCTTTTTTCTTTTGTTTTTAGAAATGGGAGATAGATCATCCATAGCCCTCTGTGCCCACACAAATGAAATAAGAGGGTATGGATTGGACTTTTGCCATCTTCTGCAGGCTACCTAAATGAGAGATACAGCATGGAAGTAGAGGCAGGCTTCACAAAACCATTACTTTTCCCACCCGTGTAGGTGGAGAATAAGAGGAAAGACTAAATGGAGTCTTGACTCTGCCCACACAGCATGCCGGCTTAATGACATATGTTGCACCCTGCTGAAATCTGGCACAGTTTACTTTCTCCCAGGGCAGTGGGAAGATATGGACACAAATTGTGATTCTCACAGTTACAATCTGCTTCCCAAGCTGTTCTTGTGGCAGAGTAGCTTGTTCGGGGCACATGGGACAAAGTAAAGAAAGTATATTTATAGAGCACTGATTTTTTTCTGATGTTATCTTTTATACAGATCATGTTGTATGTGAAGAGGAGTTCAAATATGCTATGCTAGCTTTAAATTGCATATGCCCAGCTACTTCCACACTGATCACTCTGCTTGTTCATACTTCTAGAGGACAGTAAGTATAACTTCTTTAGAATAGGACCAAGGTTCTTTGAAATACAATGGAACAATCTAACCAAAAAAAAATACATAGCTCCTCAGCCCCAGTACATTCAATGTTCCCTATCTCTATTGCGTTATGGCTGTGGGGAATATCAAGATGTTTTCCACAATATTCCATTTAACCTACCATTTTCTTACTTTTATTGTTTTGTGAAAAAGGAAATCATCAAGGAGTTTGCTCAAAATGCATTGTATTTTCAAGGGGGGAAACATTAGCAATTTAAAAACAAAAGTATTCATGTCACAAAATTAACAGGGAATGTGAAAAAGATTTATTTTCATCTTAGTATCATCGTATTCATACAGCCCTACTTAAAAATACAAAGATCTGTAAGCAATTACACTTTTGTGAAATCATTACTTTTTGTACACCTGTTCACTGTGTTTAATGGCACTTTTCATGAAGCAGACTGGGAAGTTTCTAATTCTAATACTTACTGTCGCACCTTGAGAGCCTTAATTTCCACAGACTCCTAGGGCGAGAACGAACGCTCTCTAACTAATTTCTTTTTCCCGCACTAGGCTTTGATTT
>JAGPOW010001543.1:58607430-58679494 GCA_030014935.1 Caiman crocodilus | reverse complement strand
GGCTTCAGGCGTTACTACAAGGGGTTTGATTTCACTACGAGGGTTTGGCTTCTTAGGTGGTGTCATGAGTCACCGCCTACAATGCAATCTGCACACTTACGTGTTCAGAAAGGAAGCGGAGAAATATATGGTGGATAACAGTGGATGTGTTGAACATAACTACAATGCCCGGTGGGAGGCAATGCAGAAATGCCCTTCCTCGGTGAATGATAAAATGCCAGTGAGAACTCTTGGAGTCAGCTAGCTCAACCTATACTTTTCTAAAGAGATCTTGATTTTCTGCATCCAGGGTAGTCATCAAGTCATGTTGCAAAGGTACTAATCACCTGCAACTCCTACTGCAGACAGTGTAAGCTTGGGGGTTTAATCTCTTCTGAAAATCAGGCCCTAGCCCAAAATAAGTAACTGCTTTCTAAAACTGAGCCCACTGATACTAGCCAGCAAAATGTTTCTCAAGTTCAGGAAATGAAGGAAATTGCTGTCATGCTGGGAAACCTATAGCATCTGTTATCTACTGAACAACTCCTAGCTAATGCAAGAGGCAGGGATGTAGTTCCATCAATACCACAGTACAAAGATAATGGTGCCTCTGTGAAGGTTTTGCACTCTGTGTACAAGTATGCTTACTATTTTAAGTCCTTAGATGAGAACCAAGTAGATGTTATCCATGATGTTCCTACCCTTCCTCTGTGGCTCTGAGAGACAGATCACCAGCTACTGTAAATGTTTAACTCCAATGATTTCAGCAGAGAAATAATTACTTAAATCAGCAAGTCCTAGCTGTCTAAATGAAAGTAACTTTCACTTATAATACATGGACTAGGATTTTCAAAATATTTAAGAAAAGGCATGGGCTTCCACTGCCACTGAATGCCAAGGATACTAGTTATCTACCCATATTATGCTCCTTTGAAAATATCACTCCAGGTGCATAAGCCTCCAGCAAATGGAGGCATATAAAAAATCCAGTGTAAACTATTTTAATAGTTAATTTTTAATATTAAGAAGTCCTGAAAAGTAGTGCTACAAGGGAGAAATGTTAGAAAGTAAATATCAAAACATAGGAAGTTGAAAGTATTACCATATATATATATACACACACACACACACACACACACACACACGCTATCAACTTCCTATGCACAGACACCTCCAAAAAATTTTGGTATATACTGGGCACATCTACACATGCTATTAAGACAATTATATAAACTGCAGTGCAGTTCACACTGGAGTTTATTGTTTCCAGGAATTGCATTTGAATGTGCACCCAGGACTGCAGCATAGTGGGCCAGGGCAGCTAGCCTGAGGCTGCTCTGACCCAGCTCAAGGTGCTGTGGAGGGGCTGCCTGGGGCATAAAGCAGGCAGCCCTCATTCCCCAGCCAGCCCCATCAGCATCAACACATGCACTGCAGTAGAGTGAATAACTCTGCTGTAGAATAGTACTTGTATCAAACAAGTAGGATAGAACTTGTGTCTAACCTATGGCATAGTTAATTAATTTACTCTGGACTAATAGCTCTGCAAGTGTAGACCAGTGACACTTTATTCTGGAGCTAATTAGGCAATTGCACACTAACTGTCTCATATAGATGCATCCACTATGAAGAAGCATTTATCCTTTACTTGGCATTTGCAGTATTCCCCTATGCTTAGTATGGGGAACATCACAATTACTGTAGAAACTTTAACTGCTGAGGATAGCAAATGTCAAATTACCATGCCTCCCAAGAACTATGACAAAAATTGCTTCATTAACATTGCATTTTCTGCTTGGTAAACAAAGAATTTTATTTTTTTTAACTGATCATATATACATTAAAAAGAAGTAGAGAATTTCTCTCCAGCATGGAAATTGTCACATGAAAGAGATTTTGTTTTCTGTCGTACATCAGGGTCTTTAGTATTCAATTTTAAACAAATAGGGTTTCCAGTTATACAGTTTTCTACAATAGTTTTTCTTTTGGATTCTGATATAAAATGATTTTGACAGAAATCTAAACTACCTGGAACAAGCTACCAGAATTATCTTCTGTAAGCAGACTGCTGAAGCAACTGATTTGTGGTCTGTTTGTGCACTTGAAAAGAAGTGCTAGCCCTTAAGAGAGAGATAAAGGGGGGGAATACTCATGGTACTAATTTTCAATCATGCCTATCATAAAACAGCAGAAATTCATGAGACATTCAAGTTGGAAACACAAAGGCTTTAAAAGGAAGGTGCTTAGTCCCCTTGCACATGCATTGTTTTTTACCACTCTGTGCTTTAGATGTGGAACTAGGTTCTAAGATACTGCACAGTAAGTATTCTGGTTACTGGGCTATGTGTCTACTTAAAGTAGACATGAAGTGACACTCATTGTTTGAAGAAATATGACCATTTTGTCAATTAGATAAAATCTACATAACAGTTTAAAATAGAACTATCCAAAAATGAAAAGAAAAGACATAGTGAAATATTTCAGAATTTTGCAGTTATTTATGTCTCATAGGGTGCCTATATATGCGCATCGAGGCTGCTCTAATGAGGTGTAATTACCACTGTAATTTGCTGCCTTTCCCCAGGAGCCACGTGATGCCATATGATGTCTCCCACTGCCAGGCAGGCAGGGGATGCATGGCACGGCCAGCACATGGCTCCTGGGGCAAAGATAGCAGGGCACAGAGCCCCAGCTCACAAATCGAGGGGCACATGTCCCCCATGGCTCCCCTGGGGGTGTGTGCAGCAGCGGAAATCCCCCTCCCCCAACTCCAGTCCTGGATGAGCCACCCACAACTCAGTCCCATAACTCATCCCAGTCCCGGGACTTCATTCACCCCAGCCACTGCTCATGCTCATGCCCCTGCCCCTGCCCCTGCCCCTGCCCCACCCCCACTCCTTCCTAACCATGGGGGCCTCAATCTGTGCTACCCTTCCCTCTTCCCCCTTTCCATCCCCTCCACATATTTCTTTTCTGGGAACTACTCTATATGCTGCTGGGCTGTGTTTCTGGCCAAGTGCATGCTGCGGCTGATTGTGCGTGTGTCTGTGTATCTGTGTGTGTGCCCCCTCCCACTCATTGCAATAGCTTGGAGCCCATTCCTGGCCTGCCTTGTAGCTCCTCTACACTGCCACCACTGCCATACAGGGTAGCCCGGGACAGTGGTGATGGCTGCGGAGTGGAGCCCGGGCATGGGCTCCAGAACCATGTGCATAATTCATGCATTAAAAAAATTAACACAAGAACCAATTAATGCATTAATAACACACATAATGGCAATCAATTGACAGTTCTAAAAATAATTAATTTTAACTCTATTTTGCCAATAAAACTTCAAAGATGCCCTCAAAAGAAAAACACAAAAGACTGAGTGAATGTTTGCAGGTGCTGGCAGGGATTGTTCTCAGCTTTCATTAGTATATGTGTACATTTGACTGTGGACTGTGGCCTTTTGCTTGTTAAATTCATTGTTTATTATGATAAAAGAACAGAAATCACCATTATGAAATAACAGGGGAAAGATTTGGTGATAATGTTTTCAAAATAGTAAAGACAATGTAAAAGATAGAAACGAAGAATAAAAATCCTCCCGTAATCCACTAAAAGAAGATGTTATTTTTTAAAATAATTACACCTTCAGACTATCAATTTTGTAATTTAAGCCTAGAAAGGGAAAACATGATAGATTTGCCTCGAATTATATCACACATGGGGAATGGCAGAAGACAGTATAATAACATAGAGACGATATCCAGAAAAAAAATGTGCCTGATCCTGTCAGAGAGTTGAAGTTCAGGGAGAACAAGTATGCAGCTGAGGCCCCTAAGACTTTGAATAATATAATAGTAATATAAACATAATAAGGAGGAAATCAGAAGAATGCAAGTCAAGGATTAGGGAATACATAGCGCACTGTGGGATTTCTGGGACGTAAGGAGATTAGATAACATAGAAGCCAGGGATAGATGAAGGTTATGTAAAAATGTTCAAATGACCTGGGAGAATCTTCTGAGAATTCTCCTGGTAGAAAAATGTATGTAGAGAGACCTGAACAGACATTTGAATACAGATCCTCTGAAAAACAGAGAATCTTTAGTTCTGGTGCTGCACAGACAGGGGCCTCCTCAGTGTGCTCTGTAGGCTCCCCAGTCTGCCTGGAAACAGATGGCAATAGTGTACTGGGCAACCTTGATTGGCTAATCCACACTGCTCAGGGTCAGCCTATGTCTCCCTGCAGCACAATGTACAGATTGTGCTGCACCAAGCTCCATAGACACATGTGTCACATGTGTGTGACTGTGCAGTACCTAATCACGAGTAAATTTGCTATCTGCATTTGCATTTTCAGGTAGCAAATTTACTTGTGATTAGGATAATTTACTGCTCAGTAAGCATACAAGAATATAGATGCGCACATTTACTATACAGCAAATTAGGCTACTGTGCAGTTAAGCATCTCATGTAGATGTGCCTACTTTGTAGAGAGTGGGTGAGGGGTAGGAACTGAGGAAAGAGAAGAGGATCAAAAAGTGAGAAAAGAAAAGGATCAAGGTCAAAGATATGAAAAAATCTGAAATAAGAATGAAGATTTGATTAGGAAAAATACAGTATGACAACTAAAAAATGCAACAAATAATTATTGGAATTATTTATAAATGACTATTTTGAAATAGCAAGAAGGTCATACTGTATACTTGATAATGGAATATTCATCTGAGTCATATCTATATTAGTTTATTTGAATCATGGCAGTTGGCAAATGTATATGAAGGTATGATTGAGCAGGTCTGATAAGTGGTCATTCATCATCTTCAATATAGAGTCAAAGTCATTGTTTATAAAAGGTCAGGGGAAAAGCTTTATAAATAAGTTTACATTTACACAAGTTAAAATATTTTGCTATTTTAAAGCCTGAGTTGTGGTCCCAAAGTGGAACAGAATCCATTTTAAAATTCATAAGGAGAGATGTTCAGACTCAAATGTTTCAACCTTGAATTTTTTACCTTGAGTCAGATTGAAAATGATGAAGATCCTGTTTTTCAGTTCTGCTTCAGATGTGGCTGAGTTCATTTAGGAACGACTGGTCGCATGACCTTTTTACCAGGTGAGAAAGCTGATTGCACAATGGAGTCCAAATTAGTAGGACTTCATGATTTTAGAACCATTGAATAAAAACACCAATCTCCAATGTAGGCCCTAAGACTGAATCCTACCTTAACTCTAATCATATATGAATGTAAGCTATGGCACTTGCCTTGGCTGTAACAATTGCATGATTTTCAATGGTTTTCTAACATCATTCACAACTGGAATCATGTTTCTTATACAAAACTATAATCAAAATCAAATGCCTGATTGTTGATGGGTTATTTTTTCTCCTGGAGTAGCCATTTTGTTTTAGAAGAAAAAGCCCAAACATCTGCACACTTTTTTTTTTCCTACTGGGAGAACAGTGATTCTCCTGCTAGAAACTGGATGTCTATATGCATCCTAAAGCTGTGTCTGAACTTAATCAGTGACTGCTGTACTTGATATATTCCTTTCCTAGGTCTGAAGGGACTGAACTAGAGTTATTGTTGTTAATACTCTGCTTAGAGCTAGTCAAAAGTTAGAATGTCTCTGGAAGCCCTGATCACACTGTTTGGCAGGGCTGCCTTAGTCATGAAACCTGGAAGCCCTGGATCTCTGCTTCATACCAGCCTGCATGCTGCAGACTTTGGAAGCTTTAGCCTTTTAGGTAATCTGACAGAATCCTGCTTGAGTTTTCTTAGTTTAATGAAGAAGTGCTGTTCATGCAAATTATCTCAGCTTCAAGAAATAAGCAGTTTCCAATGTAAACATGTCTTATCAGGTCAGCTCTAGTTCCAAAAGCAGATCCCTATACAGAGTTAAAATGATCAATTTCACCCTATTCTTTTTAATTAGGTATTGGGGAAAAAAAACATACCTATATAAAAATCAAAAAGCTTAGTAACCATAGGAAAAAATAATGGAACTTAATAAAACTGCTTGGGGAGATTAGCAAAAATAGCTATTCATTAGGAAATCTGGTAATTCCTTAACACAACATTTGCAAACATACTTTCAAATTCCAGGCTACTCTGCAATTCTGACCATGTTTGAATGCAAATGATTGATTTCTTGTTTCACTGTTTACAGACAATGGTTTTCAAACTTTTTTGAGCTGGACCCCACTTTGAGTTACAATATTGTTTGCACCCCCATCCCTTCATACCAAAGGAGCAGTGCATCCAGACACAGGATACACCTTATCCTAACAGATGCCATGGCTCAACTCAGATTGGCGAGGAGACTTCACCTACTGCAGCTTTAGCACCTCTTACTTCGGCCCCACTGTGGTTCTAGGCTGTGTGCCTCCCACACTAGGCTCCTAGAGGCAAAGCAGCCCACTGGCAGAGCCTGCCCAGGGGTTCCCCCTGCCTGCATCCCCCATGAGACTGCACCAGCTCCTTGCAAACTTATTGTCTGCACCCCTCCAACCTTCCATCACACTGCCCCAAGGGGCACATTCCACAGTTTGAAAACCACTGATTTCAGATGTTCATGTATTAATACATGTATTTCTTAATACTTTCTAATTTCTCTCTATAAAAGTCTATTCTGTGTGTGTCTACGTTAGAAGTTTAATGTCCTTTAGCCTAATTGTACTTCACATTAGCGTAGCTTGCAAAAACTGTGCTAATCTGCTAATGCACAATAGATTAGTTCAATTAAGCATCACACAAAAAGCATTCATTTGTACTAATGCACAGTAGTGACTATTAGAGTGTATTCCATTAGTACTGGTTCTTACAGGTACCAAACTTAATGTGTTGTAATTATGGTGCATTAATGAATGTGCACCCTTCTTTATTCATCATAACTAGTTCAATTGGTCAAATTCTGGTTTCACTTACATCAATGAGTAACAAAATTCCCATTGGTATCAATGGATAGTTTCATCCTCTATCAGAGATGATCAAACCATGGCTAGTGAGCCATACGCAGCTTGCAGGAAGCTTAAATGCAGCTCCTGAAAAAAAATAAGAAAAGTGAATGTTCTTAGTAATCTGTTGATTTATTATTTCCTATTTTATTTTCCTCAGCTCTTGATTGTTGTTGTTTTTTACAATGTCATTTAATGACAGATTATTATTGGAGTCATGGCACTGTGTGGCGATCACTGCTTCTGTGGTATGCATATTGAAAAAGTTTTGCATCCTGGGATCTTGGTTGTATTAAAACTTTGCTTTGTGGCTAAAGTGCCCATGAAAATTCTATCACATCCTTCACATCTCTGCCATTATGTATGTTTTTGTAACCATTCACAGAGTTGAGAGTAATGCCTACAGAACTGACCTATTCATTAAGAACCTGTACAATGAAGTTTATTTGTTCAGACTCTTTAGTGAAGAGCTGTATATGACAGGCATAATTGTATATCCTAGAACTGGTTTGAGAAGGATTTGTGAACAGAAAAAAAAATGGATATTAATGTTCTTATGAAGTTGATATCCATTATTAATATAATTGACTATAGCAATCATAAAAATGCATGCAGATAAGGTATTACATTGTATATAGAGATTGTTTTCCTGAACATAACAAAACTATACTATCAAACATAGGTACTGAAGGTAAATTAAACCTGTTTCAAACTTGAAGGCTGTACGGTTTTTCATCTCCCCGATGTCTTAATAATATAGGGCATATCAAACCACTATCGACATGATAGGAATCTCTCTACTGACTTGCATTTTAGCTTTTATATGCTTAAACTAAAATTTAAGCATGTAAAATGTGAATAAGTTCATTATCTTCAGTGGGAATAATAGTATGAATAAAGTTAACCATATGCTTGTTTATAGGATCAAGACTATACTCAGCCTTAGATTTAAAAATTTGACTTTATGTTTACATGTATAGATTTTATAAATAAGTAAATCTAGTAACATAAAAAATCCTTCCACTAAAATTTAAATATGGAACAAAATATTGGACAATTATAGCATTTCTGAATTGATGAACTTCATGTGATCTTTGCAGAACAGCACCATGGGAAGCTTTTAGACAACTAACTGGAACCAAGCAGACTTTAACCAGGTGAAATATTTTATTTTAGGCAAAAAAAAAAAGTAAAACATATGACTATTTCATTTTTATAATTGTATTTCTAGCTTTTAATAAAAACAGGTAATTCTCTTTCAATTATTTTCTATACTGCATTTATGCTATACTTAGAATATTAGTGTTCCAAAAATTATGAGTTTTAATGTAAAGTTCTCTCTCTGATGCAAATATATCCACCCAACTGTGAATAAATATAGTTATGCTATATGGATGGGGACACTGGCTCACTGACAGAGACTAGTTTGAGATTGACAACATGTTGCAATTGAACAGCTAGATGTTTAGTGGCCCATAACAGTGATACAAGTTGGAAGCAGAGCTGTGCTAGGAAAGACCATTTTCTTTTTCAGATTTTTTTTAAAATATATTTTATTTTAGTTTGGGCTAAGTAGAATATCTGCATGGCAATCTGTTTGACAGCCTTACTTGGGAGCATAAAATTCTGGAGACCTTGAGGTCCCCACTGGAGCTTGGAATCTATGGTGGCTAGTAGACTGAATGGAAGTGGAGCATCTGAAAGCCCTGATAAAAGTCCCAGAGTGCATTTACATGTCCACATTTACGGCACAGTAATTTAAATTACAATGCAGTAACTGAAAATTATTGTGCAGTTAGGACACATGTCTACATGTGCATGCCCTTACAGCTCAGTAAATATGGTGACTTAAGCTGACTTGGATGTAAATTTGATACCTGCATCATGCAGATAGCAAATTATACCCAATTAGTTACTGTGCAGTAACTGTAGTCCCAAGTAACTTGAAAGTACTGTGCAGTAACTGTCTCAAGACAGTCCACACACACAGTGTTACTGTGCTTTAATGGCTACATGTGTAGACATCAGTCTAAAAACTGCTTATTGCATGGTAATTTACTACACAGTAAATTACTGCATAGTAAATGCATGTGTAGATGTGCCCCAGTTGCCCATCGGCACACTAGATGGACTGCCAAAGACAAGCCAGGAAGGCAAAGTGATAGGAAAGCCAGGACATTTATTAAAATATATTAATCACTATAACGCACATTGATTTTTAATCTGATAGTCCCCAACAGAAAAGAAAAAAACAAGGAAAAAACAAGAAAAAAAACAAGTACAATTCTATATAACCATTCCCATTGAGCCCTAACCAGTACTATTTGTTTGGAAACTAGAGGAGAGATCCCAGAAACAGCTTAAAGTTTGCACCCATTTTTGCATAAAATTAAAGGTCTTCAGAAACAGAATTTGTCTTAATATGAAATGTCAACCAAGAAAGCAGAATAGAGATAAATTCATTTCAATAGAAGGGAGTGGTATGATCTAAAATACAGTAAAGATTATACAAATTACTTGAAACAAGCTTTGCATTCTCCAAGGCAATTTTTAATATGAAAAAAATCAACAATTTAAAGCAGAAATAAAAATTGTAAAAAGATTGATAGTGGTATGGGTTTTATTGCAAAGTGATTTTCAGTAAAGCAAGATAACAAATAATAAAAATGATCATTGTTAACTATCCTACATATAGGAATCTGCGTATCCTACACATACGAATTTTTGTATATATAGCAGGGAGACCTCAATTAGGATCACACAGAGATCTAATATTGTGTAAGGAGCTTCATCCATAATTCAGTTTAGGACATGATTAAGGAAATTATTAAGATGACATTAGGCAACACAGGATGCATTTAATTAGTGCATTGGCTTGAGTGAGTTACTGGGTCAGTTAGTGTCCAGTAGCCTCAATAAGGATGCCTCCTTACGTTCATTAAAATAAATAAGTCACTTCTTCCGAAACACTAGGTTTGGCATCAAGCCAAGGAATTAGAAAGCTTTAGAGAGAACATTGTACATGAAAAGAGATAGCAAAATGTTACGATAGTGTTGTAAAGAGCAGAAGACTCTAAAGTCTAATAGGCTAATAAGCAAAGGAGAAGAGGACCAAGTATAAATGCATGGAAGCAGAAACATCTCTTGATTGGAACACCAGGTTTTAAATTTAAGCTAAAGAGCTTTTGTCCCATTTACAACTAGATCGTAACAAGCATCGGCACTACTGTCACCTTCATACATTTTCTTTAGTTTTTATTTATTGAATTCCAGTGTTCCCAAACCTTAATGAATTATCATTTTTAGGAGATGATTCAAAATGCACATTTTAATTATAAAAATCTGCGTAAAAATAAACCATTCCTTTACACGTACAGAAGAACTGAAAGTTGCAGAATGTAAGAATATTTATTGTGAAATGGAAGGTGTCTACATTAGTACCACCCAAAAGTTCCTATCAGTCTAAACACCAATCTTTGTTCTACATGAAAAGACACCTTGCATATTTACCATGTTTATAACCTAACTGCAGCTGCTTCCCTGATCCTTTAGACTACTCAATGTCCACAGTGGTCCATTCTTCCTGAGCATCATTTCAAATTTGAAGTCAAAAACCTTAATTCTTAAATTGACAAATGTATTGCAAAGACTCTATGAGTGTATAAACATATTCCACTCTTCCACTAAGGACAGCATTTATTGGGCGAGGATTTAGCTTGTTCTGATTTCAAGAGTCAGGTGACCAAAACATATAATTAAAGATTTTTTTTTCACATTACGAAACTTCATCTTAGCCTACAATAGACAGAAAAGCAACTGACTACAATAAAAGACAAGCATGGAAACGTTGTCTAAAACTACATTTGCATACATTGGGCATGTCTACATGTGCCTATTCTGTTTGAATAAACTGTAGAGTTTATCATTCCAGAGTTTATTCAAGTTGGGTGTGCATCTCTGTGTGTGTTTGGGATTGCAAGACATGGAGCTGGGGCAAAGGAGCTCTGCAAACAGGGGAACCAGGTGGTGAGCCTGTCAGCCCAGGACTACTCCTCCTGGCTCAGGGTGCTGTGGAAAGGCTGACTGGAGCTCAAGGGCACTTCAGCACAGGGCTAGCTGGCAGGCAGCCCCCATGCTGAAGCACCTTCATGTCCAAGCCAGCCCTTCCAATGTCTATACATGTGCTGCTGCAGAGTTTTTTACTCCACAGCACCCAGTACTTGTACAAGCACTATCCTCCTGCAGACTAAATGAGTTAACTGCAGCCTAATAGTGGAACACATATAGATGAGAAATATTTACTGCACAACTAATTAGCCAACTGCACAGAAAATGTCTCATGTAGACATGCTCATTGATTTGCCAGAATGAAGTAGCATATGGTATAAGGTCTTGCTGCTTTATTTTGAACATTTCTTTTTTTGCTACCAGTAATCAGAGTCAAGTCTTTGTGGAGAACCTGACTAGGCTGTCTATATTAATAGATATAGTGTGCTGCCAATTTCACCATCTCTGTCATTTATAAATTGCAATGAATGTGCTTATTATGGTTGGATTACTTAAAATTCACACGTTTCTTTCTCTTTCTCTTGATATTGAAGTTCACAATCTTAATAGGCCTACTCCTTAGAGTAGAAAATGTTCCTTAATTCACATTAGACGATAAATTAATCTCTGCATTTCATTGTTACTAAACTTTGATCTCTAATATTTCTTGCAGCTTAGCCCATGGGACCTTTCTAGTAGAATTTTGTAGTTCTATTGCCAAGAGAGGGCTCTATGATTAATGATTTTTTTACATCAAGTTTGAAATTATTCTCTTTATCTGTGCATGTTTCAGGGAGGGCCAGCAATCTCCAGAACAGTGGCAGAAAATGTACGGCAGATGCTCTGGTAATGAAGTGTATCATATTCACCTGGAGGAGAGTACATTTTTTGCTGAGTATGAGGGGAAAAGCTTCACATATGCTTCTTTCCATGCACATAAAAAGTATGTTCCTTTCCTTATTGCAGGATTAAAAATTCAAACAAATTGTTAAGTTGTGCTATGAAAGTATTGTACTAGAAGGCCCCGTGTTTTGCTCTAGTTTTAAATGTCCATTTACCTTTATAAACTTCACAGATCTTTTGCAGTTATGTTAGTCATGCTAATCAGAAGAAAATTCCTCTTAGTTGTGAATGTGTTAAGCCACCCTTACTAATGTAATGAAGATGAGTCCTGTCTCAGGCAATGTGAAGAACGGGTCTGGAAATTAGAAGGATGCCTCCATCTAAAAAATTGAATAGTTAAAACATAGGTCATTAGGTGTACCCTCTACTTCATCCAATCTACCCTACAAAGAGTTTTTGTTTGTTTGTTTGTTTTCATTTTGGTTCACTTTTGAATTTGAGCTTCTTCACAACATGCCTGTTCTCTCCAAGGTCACCTTCACATGGAACTGGTATATATCTTATGAGGACCACCCTAACAATAACAGAACATTTTTGGAAATAACCTTAAGAATTCCTATGAGACCTTATTTCTTGATGTTATTGGTCTTGTATAGGTTAAAAGATACGTCTATAGGCAGTGCCATGCAGGAATAGCTCACACTTATTTTGCAAGCTTGATCGACTTGTTCAAGCAAGTTTCAAAATTGGAAACAGGATAGCCATAGTAACCCATTCCTGCTTGGGGCTAATAGGCTCTCCTGGGAAATAGGGTTTAGTGGCCTGGATAAAATTCTGTGTTAGTGCATCTGTAATGCATTTGATTCCATAGCTATCACAAGCAGACCTATCTTTCAATAATCTCTACATGAGGCTACATTGTGTAGTGTAGACATACCATCATTATCAAATCCATTGTTACTGAAACATGCACTAGGCCTAATCCAACTTCATCTATTAACAATCTCACAATCTCAACTAATTTCCAGATTACTTTAAACTGCACTTCAAATTGTGCCCTGATTGCTTTCCAATATTCACTTAGTTTGTATGTTGTATTTTTGTATCAACTAAAAAGATGGTTTAAAATAAAATTAATGATAAAACTAGTAATCTGTGATGAACATATACATAAAAAAATCTCAAAATCATTTTAATGCGCTGAAAACTGTGTTGTCTTTCAAAATTTTGAAATGAAAAAGGTGCTATCATTTTGATTATCTTCTACTACTGAGCAAACAGCTTTTTAAGAATGAGCAATTAAAATGTATGGTGAAATAGTTTCATTTGAAAGGTGCATAATGGAACAATTTAGTGGAAAGAATAATTTCTCATAACAGTTTCATTCTTCTTTTAACATACTCTCAGAAGGGAATATGTTTCTCATATGAGAAATTAACTGAAACAACATTAGGAGAATGCTGTTAGATATCAAAAACTTTTTTAAATAACTTGGAACTCACAGTCCTTAAAAACAGTGCTTGATTACAAATCGCTTATTCTGGGGATAATTTTATTAAATACAGTATTTTTCCAAATACATTTATTATCCAAGAACATGAATGTGTGGGCAGCCTGCAGCAAATAAATTGGACTAAATCAAATGTTCATTATTGACATCTCCATTTTCTTGTATTCTGTTGTGTCACATTTAATGAACGGTGTCTTTTCCTCTTTTAATTAGGTTTGGAGTCTGTTTGATTGGTGTTAGGAGAGAAGATAACAAAAATATTTTGCTGAATCCAGGCCCTCGATACACAATGAGCTCTACAGATATATGTTTTTATATAAATATCACCAAAGAAGAAAATTCTGCTTTTAAGAAGCAGGAAGAAAACAGAAAAAACAATGAATCAAAGGCATGCTATCATGGACCTTCTAGGTTACCAGTACACAGTATAATTGCCAGTATGGGTAAGTCAAAGTAAATCTCATAAAGTATTCTTACACTATAAATAGTACATTTTTGATCTTTCAATGATTTTTCCTAACACACTAATGCCCTTTCTTAGTGAAAACATTTTCCTTTATTGATTTTAAACATATTTACTTTATTTTTTTTAAATTATATTTATGTTAGATTCTCCCTTTTTTGATAAAATTAGCATGGGTGGTCTTTAAGAGGAAGCAGGTAAACCTATTGAAGAAACCCAGCTGTGAGCATTTAAGCAATGAAGGACTATCCCACCAATTTAAAACCCCACAAGGGAAACCAGAAGGATGCAAACTGGGTGAAGCAGCAGTTTGCAGACAGGAGGCAAATTGGACCCCAAATAAGTTTGCTACCAGGAAGGGGTCATACTATTGTCCTGGAATTAAAGGACCCTTCCTACCACTAAGAGAAAGGCCAAAGGTTTGTGTTTGCTGGTTTATTTGTTTGTTCAATGCAGGATTGTGTTTTTGTATTTTAAAAGACTAGCTGAGTTGCTCCTTAGGGAGCAAAGCCAGCTGGCAAAGCAGCAAACTCGTGCACGTAGCATAAATGATATTGCCTTGTGGAATACATCAAGAAAATACGATAGATAGAATTACGCAACTGACAAAATGTGCGCTAAATAATACTACTCAGTCCTCTATAATTAGTCACTTTCTGGAGAAGTCCACAAATCTATTTCAAACTTGACAAAGTTTAAACTAGTCTGCAGGTGAAGCAGCCAGGTATAATAATAACTTGACCAAAAGAAGAAATGTCCAAATTTGTAGAAATATCCAAGTGAAAGAACAAGCACAGGAGTTCCCATATCACCAGCATCCTGTAAGTTCACATAAGAGTAGGCCCAATAGAAATAAATATTCTTGTGATGACCCTTTATAGCTAGAAGCCATCAAGTAAAAGCTAATGCCTTCAATCAGGTTGGACTCACAGAAGGAGCATAAAACAATTTTTGCCATCACTAATATCCAGTTGGTTTAGTCAGGCATGATCTTGCCTTAAGCAGGGAACTGGACTAGATGACCTTGTAAGGTCACTTCCAGCCCAGCTTTATCATGATCCTATGATCTACCAGGTGTCACAGTTCCCAGACTCGATGCCTGTGTGTGCACATCAGGATCATTTATTCATAAAGACACTGTAATCTCCTGGTGTCTCTAAAATACCTTGCTCTAAAATTGGACCTTGATTCATTATGTATTAAAACAATATTTTTGATCTAACTAAACGTACTGACAATCTAAAAACATCCCCTGTGATGATTTCCTATGTTTTTGAATAAGCACAAGCTAATTGTCCAGAAACTGTCCTAATTTTTAACATCATTAATTCTAATCAAGAATTTTTCTTTTTGAACCTCTCCAGAAAGTTGTATAAACTAGAAGATAAAAGATCCCATGTCTGAGTCATCCGATTTTTCCTTTATTTGGTCAAACATGTGAGGAAAATATATTTTGTTCTCTCAAGCAGAACATAGTATGAGCAGAAAAAATTAAACCAGGATATCAAATTCTTATCTCATTTAAAACATCAGGGGTATGTCTACATAAAACACTATGTTGCCTTAGGGATAAGCTATGGCAAAGTAGCTCACCACTATGGTGATGTAGCAACAGCAGGCACTAGCCGTGATGCCACTGCTACTGCGCAGTAGCAATAAGCTCTGCTACTGCACAATAAGGTCGGAAGCAGTTAGTGTGCCACCAGTACTGGTGGATACTGTGCAGTTATTTAGTATTTGCTTTGACACAACAAGTGTTGACTTCCTTTGCCTTTCCAGCTACGGCACACTGTACCAGTCACCCACCTAGAGGTGTCTTGCAGGAGAAGCTGGGCATCTGTTCTGTCCCTTCTTCCCAGGTTGTTTCAGAGCATCCACTTCCAGATCCTTTCCATTTATTGTATTAGTTGTAGTATCATCATCACTTTAGCAAGTATTAAATAACTGAGAAGTACCAACTGCGCAGTGGGGTGCATGTGTAGACGTGCCCTGTAAGTATGATACTTTTATCTGGAGAAGTACCTGAGATATTCAGTTAGAATTACTTATAAATATATAAGTTGTTTTCATAAATTCAGTATAATCTGTAGTTTATTGATGCATATCAGCGAATCCAATTGTATGTAGCATAGTTTTTTAAGGTTGTTTTCATTCAGACTATTTAATTTTAAACTGACAATTTTTTTTTTCCCCACACAGAGTATAATTAAAATCTGGAACTCATTGTCATAAGATGTTATAGAGATTGATAGTTTAACCAGATTCAAACAGAGGTTAGACAAGTTATTGGAGGAAAGGTGCATCAGTAACTATTGAACATGGGAATCCTTCCTGGACCTTAAATGCTGGATGCTGTAAGCGGAAGAGGAATGGGAGAAAAACTTGGTCAAACCCAGTTTACTATCCTTTTACTCTACCTTTCAGCATCCACCCTCTGTCACGGTCAGCCCAGACAGAAAATACTCTTTTCTCTTGATCTGGCCACAGACTGCTTCAAAAATGGCCGATTGGGTGAAATTGTGAACCCTCATTACATGAGAGTTTAGATGAAGACATTTCAAAATAGAGGCTTCTTCTATAACTTGTGTCTGCACTGCCTGCCAGCCTATCACTTTCAGAATGGGAGGGAGACAAAAGAGTGGAAGGAGTTTGGTCTGGGTTTTTTTTCAGCCCCTGCTGGAGGGTGGGATGGGTGTACTGGAGACCTCCCACCTCCAGAGAACCCCTAGAGAATTATTTTGGGTGGAAGGACATTTACTGAGTTTTGGCAAGGCATTGAGGGCTGCATGGGTAGCCCTGATCCTTGTTGGGTTCCCCACCCCCTGGTTGTCATCTTTGGACCAGAAGTTCCATCCCGTAACCCCTGACCTTTGCCACCAGAAGTCCCTCTCCTTGCCCCCCAGAATTACTCTTTCAGCAAGGGTTTTTACCATGTTTGAGCCAGAAAAATACCAGATTATACTCTAAATATAAAACATGTACTACAACATTCATTAATTTCATTAAAAAAAAATTATGTCCTGATTTACATGTGTGTGCGTAGTGTACATAGGAGTGATAGTATAATAGCTTAAAATTGTATATTGTGGAAGGGTGTGGGTGGGAGGGTGAATATAGGTATGTAGGTCTGTGCAATGTGGGGGAGGGTATGTGTGGGGGATTTGTGCGGGGATGGATAGGTATATGGGTGTGTATGGGTTTTGTGGGGGGCTGTGAGTGTGTGAGTGAAGGGTGGTTGAGGAAGGTTGTGGCTTTAATGGAGGGGAAGGGTTTGCCTGCAGCCTATTCTGTCAGTGCTCCTACAAGCCTCGGCTCTGCCACTCCTGGCCATAGGGCACTGGTGTGGGTCCTGTGCTCCCACTCACTGCCACTTGCCTCCTGTCTGCCACTACTGCCCTTCTCCTGCCACTTCCTCATCCCTCTCCCACTGCCACTCTGACACCAGGTCACAGCTGCTTCTGTGGTCCTGGCACTGCAACTGGGAACCACATGATGCTGGAGTGTGGTGGGCAGGGGGGCGAGTGGGGAAATGGCTGCAGCAGGTTGAGGAAAGGGGCAGCAAGTGGGCATGTGGGGCACAGCAAGAGCTGGGTGGAAGCGTGGGGCCTCAGCAGATGCACCAGGTCCAGTGCTGGAAGGGCCCAGAGTGGAATGGCTGGAGTATGGGGCCCAGGCTGGCAGGGTTTGATGGAGCTGGGCTATGCTGTTCAAGCAGGGAGAGGAGGGAGCCAGCCTGGCTCCAGAGAGCCCCTGCCAGCTTGGCCCCATGCTCCTACTGTCTCACTCTGGGACCCCCACCAGTGCTGGCTCCAATACACCAGCATAAGCCCCACACTCCCTCCCAGATGCTGTGATCTGCATGCCTGCTCACTGCCCCTTCCCCCTACCTGCTGCAGCCATTTCCCTGCCTGCTCATCTACCGACTGGCTGGTACTAGGTTTTTCCCAACTATAGCACTGGGACTGTAGGAGATGGTCCAGCTGACTCTGAGGACTGAGGCAATCGCTTATGGTCCTCCCCTGCCTCCCTCCTCCACTCCTTCTTATCTGCATTTCCCTTGGGGCAGGGTGGCAGTAACAGTCCCAGGCCAGAAGCCTCCAGAAGCCCCTGCTAGGCAGAGGCTTTTGGCTGGGGGGTTGGGGCTGAGCCATATTTGCTGCTGCAGCTGTTTAGTTCTGCTGCTGGCTCCCCCTGGGTCCTACTGCGTCTGGCTCCTGTCATCTTTCACAGACAGCCGGGGCAGATAAATATTAATTTTCTACATCTTTAGGGGCCCTGCGAGCAGGGTAAAACGGCCTGGTGGGCTGTATTTTGTCCACCCTTATCCTAGAGCAATCTCCCTCTGTTCTCTTTCCCCCCTCCAATTGTGAAAACAGGAACAGGCTGGGAGAGAGGAGGGGCCATTGCTAGAGGAAACCAGCTCCAGGCAGCTAGATTCCCCTTTCCCCTGGAACCAACAGTGAACTTCTGTTTGTTCCAGGGGTTCATTGTAACTCAGAACACTTCCTGTAAAGTGTTCTCAGTTACAGTGTGGAGCTGCACTTCTTTATGTGCCCATGAAACAGGATAATGGGCAGGATGCACTATGGTCTGATTCGATAAACGGCAGTTCTTATGCTCTTATATTCCCATTTTAATTGTAAAATTGGCTAATAACTCTAATAGATACTTTTTTATTCTTTTAAGGAACTGTGGCTATAGATCTACAGGATACAGGCTGTAGGTCTTCCAGCGGGCCTACACTAGCTCTTCCCTCAGAAGGAAGTAAAGGGGGAAGAAGACCTAGCATAGCACCTGTCTTAGAGGTTGCAGACTCCTCTTCCCTTCAAACATGTGACCTTTTAAGTGACCAGTCAGAAGATGAAATTACTCCATCAGATGATGAAACTTCTGCAGGATCAGAGTATGTATAAATAATGTCAACTACACAATAATATATTTATAGGCTAATATTATAAATATCCAGCACATATTTCTGCTTCCTTTGTAATCAACAGGCACAATATTGCAAGTCTAATCCATACCATTTGGTTTAATAAGAAACAAAGTGAAACTGATTTTGGGGTAATTATAGCAGATAAGACATCTGAGGACCAGCAGTGAACTGATTTTCTCTTTAGAAGTGAAATAATTTCTTGGCTCAACCTTTTAAAACTATCTACCTATCTAGTTACTGAAGATCACTGATGTTCAGTAACAAAGATCTACTTGTGTCTTGAACTTTAAAACTATTTCACATGTGCATAAACCTGTGAACCTGGCACTGCTACTGTATAGTGCATAATCATGGGAGCAGTTTTGGCAAGACTCAGCTGATGGTAACCAAAAATGAAAATTGTTGTCCTGAGAATGAAAATACATTTAAAAAGAGGAAGGTCCATCCTGTGAAAAAAATGATTAACCTTTATAGGGGTAATTATGAGGCATAGCTAAGGACTTTCTGGCATTGGCCACATTGTGCTAAGCTAATCTTTCTGCTACAGTTCAAGGTGTTAAAAGATGTCTACTATATTAGCCATTTTAGCTATATTAGCACATATCATTTCCTATATTACCCTTCTGTGGCATCACTTAAAGCTTTTTAGATCCCAATTACTTGCAAACATAACATTTATTTACTTCTATAATAGTTGGTTATATGTCAAGGATATTTACATGATCTTCTTTGCATCTATTATTTAAGTTAAATACCTATATTAAATATTGGCCATGTTAATATTTGAGTTAGTTTGTTGCCCTACCAATTATAAAATTGTATTTAGAATTTACATATACAATAAAATGGCAGTTTAATTTACTATTATCAAATAGGTAACAATAAAAAGAAACTGTTCTATATTCTTTGTACTCATCTAGGTATGCAAAAGGCTATCCCCCTTACTCTCCTTATATTGGAAGTTCTCCCACATTTTGCCATCTGCTGCATGAAAAAGTGCCATTTTGTTGCCTCCGACTAGATAAGGTAAACATTTTTGATACTGGGTAGAACTATGCATTAAGTAAGTCTTGTATGTTATGGATGAATATAGTTTTGCTGCTGTCTACACTTACAGATAATCTTTGCTCAGCATTTGTGTAGCCTCACCCACTGCTGATTTAGATTGTCACCAAGATATGTTTGTGTCATGTAGATTAAGCTGATGATCTTTAACTTTACTAACTGATAATTTTTTTCTTAAAATGTGAAAAGTCATCTTTAAGGTCATGGTATGGTTTCTTATCGTCAACTGCTACTGAATTCATATTTTCTCTTATGATTTTAGGGGTGTCAACATAACTACTATGAAGATGCCAAAGCCTATGGATTCAAAAATAAATTGATTATTGTTGCAGCAGAAACAGCTGGAAATGGCTTATACAATTTTATTGTTCCACTCAGAGCCTATTATAGACCAAAGAAAGAACTCAACCCCATAGTGTTACTACTCGATAACCCGTAAGTTGATTTTTAAGAAAATGTATTACTTTACAAATAAGTGCTTGATTCACATTGTGTGCATTACACTCACATTTCACATGAACAATTTTAATCAAAAACAATATGGCACATAGATCTAAGTGAAAGGTTGATGACAAAGATGGTATCAGTTGTGTGAGGGACTTGAGTTAGTTTTCAGTGAAGTCAATGGGATTCTTTGACTCATTACTAATACTTGCTTCAGCATGGTAATATAAAATGTAAAGCAAAATATCTAAACATCTAGTGCTGTTAACTCTTTTGGTTGAAAAATTAAATAAACTTATAAAACATTAAAAACAGCAAATGTTAAATGAACTATTTAAGTTATGGCATATATTAAAACATTACAGAATCATTGCATTCAAAAGTTTTTTCTAACTTTATCCTAGTCATGGAGTTGGTCCAGCACAAGGTATCACCCACAAACATCCTAGACTTTCATATAATTTCTGGACCATCACAATTACAATATCACTCCAGCACTACTTAAAACATGAAAAGAAGACTGACTTCTCTATAACAGGCTATATCTGTTTTTGTTCCCAATAATTCACACTGCTGACTTGAATTAAGGATCAGGTTTTTTTATATAAAACACACATTTTTGCTATTTAATTCAGAGATAATCATAATAATAAACCGAAAATGCCTTTGAGAAAACATGCCTATCTACTGATAGTCACTTGAAAACTATCTATCTATCTATCTATATTTTGAAGTGTGTGTGTGCGTATACACACACACACACACACACACACACACACATACAGACTTGTAGGACTCACTGAGTATGTCTACACATGCTGTTAACGTGCTCTAAGTTTACTGTACAGTAAAATACTGCATATTATACTTTCCCTGGGAGCACATCTACATGTGTGTTTGACAGGAGCAGTTCAATGCAGAGCTACTCTGTCCCTGCTCTGCCCCTCTACAGCAGCCAGGGAGGGCTCCAGGCTCCTCTAAGTGCCAGCCCCAAACTGGCATAGGACCCCAGGTCAGGCCTGGGCTCTGGGGAACAAGGGGAGCTGTCCTTCCTCCAGTGTTGCTGCCTCCCGGGCCCAACCTGGGTAGTTGCCTCCTGCCCAGCCTCTACTTCAAGATTGTAGCCTGCTATCCAGTGTGAATTCTTGGACTGAGATCGGAGCAGGGCAGCAGGCAGCTGCCTAGAGCAGGGGATGATGTTCCAGCCCCTGCTTGATATCTCCAAGTGGGGGCAGGAAGCAGGCAGTTGATTGAGGAAAGGGAAAGTTCACCTGCCCCCTACTGCCTGGGCCGACTGGGAGCAATTTGCTTCCAGTTTGCTCTCTACACATGCATTACTGTACAGTAGCTACTGGGAATGTCTATACAAGATGCTAACTGCTCAGTAGCCTAATAACGCTGAACAGTAGCATGCTGCGCAAAAACTGTGCTAATATGGTGCTGTACAGTGGTATTAGGATACTGCACAGTTGACATCACTAAAAATTGCACCGGCACTACTGCTCAATAGCACAAGTTACTACACATTTATTTAGTACTTTGTTATCCAAGTACTAAACTTAATATGCAGTAACTACGGCACATTAATGAATGTGTAGATGTACCAACTGTGTGGTAAATCTATTACCAGGTAGTAGTCAACTGGACAGTGGACTAGTTTATTGCAAAGTAAATTCTGTGCATGTTTAGATGGTGATGCTTTATTGTGCATTACATTAGTCTACTGCACAGTAAAGTGTCTCATTTAGATGTGCCCACTTGTGCCATTTAATCATATCACTTTAGGAGCAGCTCTGCAACAAATAACACTTTTGGAAACTGCTATAACAGTCTCACTGACACTCTGTAGTGCACACAGGGGAACAATTCCTCTGTTATCCTTCAGCAAAGATTGAATTGTTCTCAAGTATTGTAAGAAGGGCAAAAATTTCTTACACTAGCCACAACCTATATCCATACATTACCAAAGAAAGACTGGAAAAGCTGACCTTTCTGGCAGGGAGAATAGCTAAAGATGTTTCATGCCATGCAGCTTAAATCATATTAAATCAAAATTATTCTCATAATCTCTTTGTGTTTTATGTGTTTACATCCTTCAGTTTTTAAGTTTGTAAATGAAACCAAGATATAACATCTCATTTCTTTTTCAAAATAATACTTGGTTACTTATAACATTCCAACCATTGTTGGACAAAATAGGAAGAAATAAAGGCCAAAAGCTAGTATTCTAGTTCTTCCCAGTGTTTAGCAATTTACTCACCAACAATGTAATGTCTGTCACAGAGCTGATATTTCATAACCCCTTCTACTTCTCTGGAAAGTAGTGAATGAGTGCTACTGAAGATGATATTTGTTTCAACTGTGTAAGAAAAATCCTTGCCTCTCACACAGTTCTTGGACTATTACAGCTACAGCATCACTATAATGCTACCAGAATGTTTGTTTCTATTGTGACTCCTATTAATGATTCATTTTATATTTATGCTGAGGCTGTTAATATCATATATCTGTAAGGTTTTTTTTTCAGTAAAAAAAGTTATGGAGTAGTTCAGCATGCTAACAATCAATGCAGTAGTACAGCCTAAAAATTCTGGTAGAAGGCATAGCATTTCTGGAAAACAGGAAGAAGGAAGGAACCATAAAGCAGATATTTATTCTATAAAATGAAAAATTCTATGATGTTATTTCAGAACCATAAATTGTACTGTATTCAATAAATGATGGATAAGAAGACATACACTTCTGGTGGAGAAAACAGTCTGGATGTTTATATCCAATTGTTACTTGACAGAAAAAAAACATTTTGGGTCTTATAAGGTTCACCATCTAACCCCCAAAGCCCATCCACTTTTCAACAGCACTTACCTGGAGTGAATCTTCATGTCTCTTCCTTGCCCTAACAGGAATCTAACACAAGTTATGGCTTCCTTTGCCTTTCCAGCTAAGACACACTGTACCAGTCACCCACCTAGAGGTGTCTTGGAGGTGTTTCTGGGCATTCTGTTCTGTCCCTTCTTCCCAGGCTGTTTCAGACCAGCAAAGTCCAGACCATTTTATGTTTACTGTATTAGTAGTAGTATCATCATAATGCCTAGGATCCCATGTTATAGCCTAAGACTTCGTTGTCACTCTACAGGTACAAAGTAAAAATAGCCCTAAGGAGACTACTTTCTAGGCATAAACCAAAACAGTTAGATAGGAGATTACAAAAGCTAGGGACAGATATTAAAAAGCCAAAGCCTGAATTGATTCAATCTTTTCAGGTTACTCTAACCTGTCTAGACTGAACCAGTGTGCAAGTGACCATAATTCCCTCTGGACTGATGAAGTGCAGGCGTACGCCTGCAGCTGCTCAGTCCAGGAGCTGAGGGGCACTAGAGCACGCCCTCGGCTGCAGGAAAGCTGTGCTGGGGGGGAGAAGGGGGCACATGGCCAGCCCTGTCAGTAGCCTGGAGTGAGCTGGCCAAGGAGGGGGTTGAAATCACCCTCCCTGTCTCATGGGTACAAGCCAAGGTCTGCTAGGCTCTCCCTCGTCACTGCCACAGCGTCAGGGATGCAGCCAGATGTTGGCCAGCATGAAAACCTTAGGTGGGTGTCAGGAATGGGGGTTATTTCCCCTTCTACCCTGTCAGCCCCTGGGGAACGGCAGAGGGATCTGCCTATTCTGACCACCACCGCCTAAGGGGCCATATCAGCTGGGTCTGGTTGTACTCCCACCCTGCTGCTGGAGCAGCAAGGAGGCAGGGATCTTGATGGCAGCAGCACTCACTGTCATGGTGCCTGGGGAGCAAAAGCCTCTTCACAATGGGGTGCTGTCAGTGGGCATCAAAGCTACTGTGGCCTGTGCAGAGCAGCACTAGGGCTTGAAGGGGGCCATAGCTCGCCCAAAGGCCTCGAGCACCACTGATGCTGCTCACCCTTCACAGTCCATGGTAGTTTTCCCTGCCTGGCAAAGTGATCACCAAACAACATTTGTTTCTCATTTATCTACGCTGGCTGCTTGTGATCAGCTCTTTTTGTTCCAGATACTTGCAGTTGACCTTTCTTAGGATATGCCCTAATAACTTCCTAGGTATTGAGGTGATACTAACTGGTTTATAGTTCCCCAGGTCCTCCTTTTTACATTTTTTTTGCCTTTTTTCCATCTTCTGGTACCTGTCCCATCTCCCATGACTTCATGAAAATCATTGCCAAGAGCGCCAACATCTCCTTTGCCAGTTCCCTTAGGACCCTGGGATGAAGTTCATCCAGTCCTGTTAACTTGAATTCATTTAGACCTAAAGAAGCTCTCTGACTGTCTTTTTTGTTACTTCCTCCCTCAGCTTGCCCCATTCCTTATCCAATTCATTCTTATTAGGTAAGTTCCCTCTTGCGTGTTAACAGAAGGCCCACAGCTTTCTTGGTCCTAGTCTTGTGGCCAACATACATATTGAACCTCTTTTTGTTGTCCATAACCTCCTTTGTCAGGTACAACTCATTCTTTAGCTTTGTCTTTGTGATTTTGTCCCTGTAGGTTCTTGAAAAGAAAAGAAGAGCTTGTGATTGTTTTAAGTCTGCCTAACTAGGAATCAGGAGCACTACTGTGTAAAGATGTCCTGTGAATATGAGATATAAATCTTAGTAAATATTTTGAAAATGTTGGGACTCTATTTTTGAGGTATTATTTTAGTAGCAGAAAACTAAGTTGTCCATAGATACTTCCATAGCAGAACCAGAATAAAATAACTTAATGATGCCTGACAGTAGTGATGCTGATGTCTTGGGATATATGCATATTCAAGTAGCAGTACAAGATATCTCAAAGACTACTGAAGCATTGTTAATTAGTCCAATTAAGTAGCTGTAAATATTTATTTATTTACACTTATATTTATTTATATTTATATTTATTTAAGCCATTGCTTAATTGCTGTTATAGTTATGTTTGGCTAGCAAAAGCTGATAGAGAGAACTTATCTTTAGAACTCTATTATGAGATGGTTGGAATTAGTTATAAGGTTATGGAGGCTCAAGTTTACTAATATTGATTAATCAGAGTTGAATAAAGCAGATTTCTTTCAGGCCCTTTGGTTATGAATAATTTTTGAACAACACAGTTTGTAATTCACCAATATTGTGGCTGGCCACATGCAGGATATTGGGTCAGATCATTATAAGAACAAGCAATCAGCTTAAAAATTTGGATACAGATCCATGTTCAGATTCCAGATTCTGTTCTTCTTCTGGGCATATGTGATTTATTTCCATTTCTATTTTAAGAACCTTCAATATCCAGAGTCTGAATTAATTTAAGGAAGTCCCACCAGATACTGAGTGCAGATGTCTCCTAGCTCAGGACATAAATGTATTAACATACTACAATTCTACTTGTAATGGATTACAGCAATGAAGTCATGAAATGAACTAAAAATATATAACAGTAATTCTGAGTTATCCGTTTCAACTTCTGGTGTGCACATTTCATATAAACTTCCCATTTAAAATACATATGAAAGTATACAGTGCCCTCTAGTGTTTGCTGTATTCTCATTTCATTTTTAAATTAAATGGTATTTTTGGCAGAATAAACTTAAGCCTTCATCTCACCATTAAAAAGGCGCTGTGGCCACCACTTAGCCCCACATTAGTAGGTATAGACAGATCTAGGATTAAAAAAAAGGGGGGGTACAGATGGTGTTGCATCATCAGATATAGCACAACACACATTTTTCTCCTGTTAAAAAAAAGCTACAAACTTCACTAGTAAGAAGGATCCTTAAGCTATATTATCCTATTTAAGATTGAGGCAAAAATAAATAAATAACCTCCTTTGTTGGACTATGCTTCAATTTTCTATATCATATACTATATTTAAAAACAGAACCAACTTGGCAATATAATCCAAAAATGTTGTTTCATTAATCCTGGACCTGTTATAGTTAAATATTCATTTCTTTTCTAGATTAGAAGTGATTTCTACACTTGAGCTCATGTTCACCCAACTTAAAATTTTCATACCTAAGTTAATGTTTTAACCCATTAAAGATCATTTAAAAGGAAAGAGGTCATTAACACCTGTGAAATGATAATTTAGAAGGAATCAAGCAAGTCAGACTGAGCCATTAATTCAATTGACTCCCCAATGCTGTCTGAATGTAAGTGATGCAGCCACTGCTAGTTATTTGGCTTTAAACTTTGGATGGATCAGGAATCAAAGAGTGCACTGGTACATCCACAAGTGTATTTTCATTCTCAGGACAACAATTTTCATTTTTGGTTACCATCAGCTGAGTCTTGCCAAAACTGCTCCCGTGATTACGCAATGCAACCCTCCCTTCCATGCTCTCATTCACTCCTGTTGCTAATATTATGTCTATATTCATGCTATTTGCAACAGATTTTCTGCAATGCACTTAGCCAGCAACCAAGTGACTTGAGAAATACAAATATCAGCCTTTCACACTTTTCACTTAGAACATATGGTGAAATCCTGGCTCCATTGAACTCATGGGAGTTTTAGCCCATTGTGAATTAATATGCATCCTGTTTTATTATTTCTACTTTCTTTGGAATCTTTTTTTGTCTTAGTAATGCAGGCAATTTGCCATAATGTACATGCTACAATATGTTTTCATTTCATGCTGATTAAAATTTCACTTCTGATTGTTGTATTTTCAGTGTCTATGCAATCAGAAAAATAAATTAATAAGATTAATAAGTGGGTAAATACATACAATTTACAAAAGTACAAAACTATATTTTACCTTTCATTTAATTGTGTTATACATAATGGAATTGTTCCAAAAATTGTTAGACCATTGTGAGAGAAATAATGGATAGGGAACCTCAATTAATGTATGTCCATGTAGTTCCGGTAACTTAAATGTAGCTACAATAGTTTAAACAGTTGAGGACTCAGTCTCCATTGATATGCCTCTGGGTTGGTTTTAAATCATTCTGGGCACATTTACATGGTCATGAATGTGTCTTAATTATGGCTCATTTAGTTTAGTACCTGTAATAACAACTTAATGTTCCATAATCAGTGCCATTGCCCAGTAGCGCTGGTGCATGTTTTCTATGTAATTCTACTGTGCATTAGCTCATTAGCATGTCTTTCACTGTGGTGTGCTAATATGCAGTAGAATTAGTCTACTGACTTTGAGTGTCTCATGTAGATGCACCCCTTGAGTCATGCACTGAAAAATAAATTGTTAGTGCATCTTTAGTCATCAATCTTTCATTAAAATAAACTTATGTAGGATTTGTGCCATAAAGTTTCTGATTTACAAGGGATGTTTTTTAAAGAAGAAATTTTAATAGTGTAAGCGCATTTAAATTTGACCAAAGAAAAAACAGCTCTAAACATGGATGCTCAAAAATCCTGTATTCTTAATAATCTTAATATTCCCAAAATACGTGTGGATTTATTTTTGTAAATTTACTTAGACAAACTAACACCATTTATTTAGTTTCTCCAGAAGAGATGCCACGTTATGTGACAGTGTTTTATTTTGTAACCCATCTGCTGCTTAGGCCAGATATGCATTTTCTGGATGCAATCTGTTGGTTTCCAATGGTTTACTACATGGTGGGCTCTATTGACAAGTAGGTGAAACAATCCTTGAAACACTAAACGTTGTAGTGATCCGTAGTTCGTTGTGTGCTGTGCTTTGTGATTGCATGTTTAAGTGTGGTGTCAATATTGCATGACAATATTCTCATATGCATGGTTCATATCAATGTTCAATGTTATTTGGGATTTTAAATTTCTATCAAAGGACCTAATTAAAAAATGGCCAAATCTGAGGTTTTACTTTGCACTGCATTGCTACTGGCAATCCTATCAAATGTTTTTTCTGGTACTGCATTTCTAGTTGAGATCCTAAGGACCTGTAGCTGAGACTCTAGCAGGGCTGTCCCTAGTGGGGGATGCAAATGAGGGCAACTGTCCTGTGGGCAGTACTGTACAGGCTCCACCATGGCTGCCATACACCACCGGCTCTGCTACCACTGTTGCTGAGAGCTGCTGGCTCCAGCCACTTACCACCCCTGCCTCCGCTCCACTGGCTCCGGCGACTCATCAGCACCCCCAGCCCCCCCCACTGCCAATGCTGCCACCGGCTTCCTAAACCAGTTGCCAGATTGTTAGAAATTATGAACTCAAAAGCTACCACTGGGTTCTAGATTAATAGTTAGGCAACATATTTTTGCTTAGACTTTGGCTGTCCACAGTGCTGTTAAAGTCAGCCTTAAGACTAGATTAAATACTGTAACCACTGACTACCTAAACTGAAAATCCCATAAATGACACACCCAAAGTTCAACAGAAATCTTGAAATTCTGATAAATTTCTAGGCCTGAGGTTGAGCTTCTTCACTCACACCTGTTTGAAGCATATTTGGAATTCACTCAGACAACACAAACTGATATTCTCCAGTTAAAATCCTGATCCTACAGATATCAAAGGGAATTTTGCCATTGATTTCATGGGAAGTCAGGATTTTTACTGTCTGCTTCCAAGAGCAGGTCTGCATAGTTAACTTTTCTAATGCTCAGATTTTTACGATGGGTTCATATAATAATATCCTTATGAATTTACCTTGATAATATCATAGATATTATGACCTCTATTATAAATATGTAGACATGATTTTGAACTTTATGAAATGTATTGGATTCTAGACATCAAACAAGAAATTACTTGGGTAAGTCATATCTATCATAATTTATAATTTCATTTATTTTTCAGATTATTCATAATCACTGCAAAATTATAAGAGGAGTCACACAAGATAAATCAAATAAAATTATATTTTAAAAGTTTTGTTGGAAGTGATTTCCTGAGTATTTAGAAAATACTTACAAATATGCACAAAGTTAAAACAATGGAAAACTTTCACTACTACACCCAATATTAATTATGCTAACTTTGCTTTTCATTCAGAGGGTGACTGCATTCCAAGGATCAATTATTTGTTTTGGTCTATTTCTCACTAAGTACAAGTATTTGTATGTAATACTCACTTTGCTCATGTCTAGTCATATTGCATTGTATTACAATATAGTTAGTTGTGTTTTACATTTGTATTTTATTGTTTTGCTACATACAGTGTAAGATCATACTAGCAACTTCATGAAATTCATCCTACAGTATTTAAAGCAATAAAAATGTAATAAATATGTAAATAAATAGCTCAATATATTTCCACATATACGTTCCACAATACTTTCTCCCAAACATTCTTTTAATACATTTATATGTTTTATAAAATTGTTGCACACAGAAAACTGTCTACATTCCTAGAGAAAGTAAGTTGAGTGATTTAAGTGACCATGAAAGGAATAGTGTTTTATATAATTGGAGATATCTAACTTGCCTAATTATCTTCACTGCAATTTAAAAAAATGCAGATAAGTAACATACAAAATACCTTAGGCTGAACTCACATGAAGCAAGGGAAATCAAGGGAATGTGATGGTCATTTACTAGTGGCTTCAAGCTATTTAAGCAATTGGGTGCTGATACATGAAGGAGCATCTATTTAGTTGTAGCCTGAGATATAATGCAAGATGGGTGTTCAATATGTTCATTATGAGAAAATAGTACTGGAATAAGTATGTTTATGTATCATTTTACATTTGATTCTTTTTCTCACTCACATAATGATCTATGGATAATTTAGCAGAAGTTTTCATAAGTACCACAAATCTATATAATTAAAAAGGCAATTTTTTCCAAGTATGAAGGATCAAACGTCTCTCAAGTGAAGATAATTTGGACATTTCAGTTTTGATTTGCTAGACCATATCTTTGAAATGGCTTTCTCCTTTTCCCTTCTCCTTGTCTTTTTTCTTGTACAGTTTAGGCCTTTAAAATTTCATCTCAGAATATTCTTTAGATCATTCTTTAAGAAGCTAGTTTCAGCATTTTCAAAGCTACTCATTTTCTTTTTACAGAATAAGAAAAACAAAAACAATTGCTAAAATGATCACAGAAATGATAGCCAGCTGAAAGCAATTTTTCACAAAAAGAAAATTAATGTATATTCATATTACACTGTAATTGTTTTATTATGTATCTGTTGCAAATTGCACTAAAACACTACCTTTTATTTAAATAGTGGAGTGAAATTCTTGCCTATCATTATCAATGACTGGGTATATTTTAGAAAAACATATATTACTAGATCTAAGAAAGGTAATAGCATAAACTGCAGAAGACTGAGGCCTCTGTGTTGGATATATAAGCTAACATAAAACCTGTTTTAACTGCTTTGCTATACAAATGTAAGCCAACCTAAGCTTCAGAAGAAAGTTGTTAATCTGTGGCCAGTGTGGATCTAGAGGGGATGCAGTCATGTGAAGGCACCTCCCTTTTGGGTGATGATGCCACAGAAGCAGCAGATGCACCTCCCCGCCTTTGTTTTAAGTTCCAGAATTGGGCAAGAATCCCTACTTCTCCCACCTTTCCCTACATGATCAGTGGTACTTCCCAATGTTTCCTTCCCCTTCCTCCTTTGCCCACTGTTTCTGTTTTCACAAAGTGTCCTGGGGACAGAGGCTAGAGTGGGGGTAAGGGTGGGAGTGGCAGTGGGGGTGGGTTCAGTGGAGGCTCCAGAGCTTCTCTGGCCACTATAGACAGGCTCTGTGGGGAACCAGGTTAATCCAGGTATGGCAGCAGCAGTGGATGGGTTTATCCTCCCTGGCCAGCCCCTCCCCCCGCCCCCGAATGTTATCTGCCAGCCCAGGAGTAGGCAAGGGAGAAGGGAACATACCAGATGCTGCTGCTGCCTCTGGCCAAGGCTGTTCTCAAGTACAGCCCAGTGGAACGGAGCAAGGGCAGCTTTGAAGTATCTCCCTTACCTCCAGTTGAGGGACAGTAGCAGTAGCAGGCAGGTGGGGGGAGGAGGGGAGTAGAGGAAGTGTAATGCTGAGTGCCAAGGAGAGCTAGGAGGGAGGGAAGATCTTACCTGACTGAGGGACTTTGATTCCTATTTCCATGGTGTGGTCTTTGCACTGCAATGAATGGAGAGAGGCTGGGGGAGTGCAGACACCTGTAGTACCAATTGCTATTCACATACCCCTTTATGAAACCCTGGGTATGGCAGTAAAACTGAAGAAGAATCCAGGATGATTTCTTTTAAACTAATATGCTCTCTGCTTCTGTGCCTTTGGGCAAGTTTTTCATGTTTGACAAAACTTATGAAGAGATGAGATACTTCCTAACATGTTAATGAGTATAGGTAGATAAAAGGCATCGCCATAACAGTTATAAAGGAAAAAGGATAGACAAATCAAGACAGACACTTAGCTAGCATAGACTGATATCTTGCCAATGAAAAAATGAGAGTTTAGACCAGGTCAAATATTACCTATAAAATTCCAGTCTTACATTCTCCTTCCCTCTGTGGTGGTCAGGTGGCTTTCACCCACTGTCACCTGAGTGGTCCCTGGGGATTCTGCCAATAGACCAAGTGGCCCCTAAGCTGTGGGGTACCCCATACCTTCCCTTTATGGTAGCAACACCCCCCAGATGGCACCTAATGGCTAGCACCTGCCCCAGGTGGTCCTGGGGGGTGCTGCCACGGTGGACCAAAGCATCAGGACCCGCAAAGCTCATCAGCTGTACAACCCAGCAGCAGCTTGTGCAGGCAGGTGCAACTGATGAAAAAAAGAGAAAAAAGCGATGAGGAGCTATTTTCTTTTTTTCTTTTTTCTTAAAAAAAAAAAAAAAAGCCTGCCTGCATGAGCTTCCACTGGGTTGCACAGTCCCTGAGCTATGCAGGGCCTGGTACTTTTCTCTACCATGGCAGCACCTCCCAGGACTACTCAGGCCAGGTGCTAGCAGTCAGGTGCCATCTAAGGGGTGCTGCTACCATGGAGGGAAGGTCCTGGGTACCCCACAGCTCAGGGGCCACTAGGCCTATCAGCAGCTTGTTCCCTAGCCACAGGAGAGGCAAGTAGGCTCCAGCACACCATGCACCATCCCTGCCACATTCCCACTGCCTGGGACCACCCCAAAATAGTTTGGCTTGCCCTGGGGCAGAGCAGCAAGGTGGCAGGAGTGCTTCTGGGTGTGCTGGCAATGCAAGAAAGTGGTGGGGACAGTGCACAGGGCTTTGGAAGCCCACTAAGCCCAAACTTCCCTGAGCATGTCTGGGCCTCCAGCACCCCGTGCACTGTTGTACTTTGTTACATAGCAAACTAAAATATCTCAGATATTGCTTGCTATGTAACAAAGTCACTGAAAGTGAAATACGCCACCAAACATGTAAACAGCAATACTATTAAAGCAATGTAGGAGGATAATTAAGCTGCTTTAAAGTCAATTTTGTTGCATGTAGAAGCACCCAAAGTTTATATATGAAATGTATTCAAAAGTAAGACAAAGTGGCTTAATGATGTTATTAGATATATTTGTAAAGGATATATGTTTAAAGAACCAAATGCATGATGTTTCAAAAAGCCATTTCTGTCTTGTTTATTACTTTGACATTATATACATGTAATGATGCAAAAAAACCCAACTGAAATACCCTAAATTCTGAGAGTGGAATAATTGTGTTCTGACAAATTCCATTTTTTATTGCTACATAGTTTTTTTACTGATTGTCAAAAGGTAATATTATTTTGAAAGATCAATGAAAAGTTTGAACACAAAGTGAAATAGAAATCAAATGCTAATCTTCCTTTAAGGAGGATTAACCTAACCTAATCCTTTAAGGAAGATTAATGTGTATTGTATAAGAATGTTAAATGTGTCCCAAGAAATGCAACACACAGAATGGCAATAATTAAATTTCAGTCCCTATTACATATAATTCTAAAACAATTTTATAATATGATAAGGTGCTAAATGTTAAGTGAGGAACTGAATTTTTTTTAGATGTGTGTAAGTTATAGTTTTCCTTTCCCATAAGAATTTTTTTAAAATAAATATTCTTGCTTGAATTGAAATGAAAGTTTGCAATTTTGAAAAATTCACAAACTAAAAAAAAATGAAAAGATTTCAAATCAGATTAACTGGGAGGGCAGGGAGCTTGCAGAAGCTGTAAGCAGACCAGGAAACATGTCAGGTCATGGCTACTGACTCTAGATTTAGGACCCAGAAACCTTGATCGGGGGGGGGAGGGGAATGGGATCCCATCTTTGATAAGGTGTCACATCCTATTTTTATAAAAAATACAAGAGAGATGGTACTATTACCTAACTTGGAGGTCTTCAAGAGGAGGCTTGATAGACACCTGAGGTCATTTGACCTCAGCCCTCTTCCTTGCCAGGGGCAGGGGGTCAGACATGATGATCCTTTATAGTCCCTTCCGACTCTACAATCTATGAATCTATTAAACCAAACTATGGGTCAAGATAGACACACTGGAGGGTAGGGAATGGATCCAGGTGGATTTAGACAGGCTGGAAAAGTGGGCAGAACAAAATAGGATGCAGTTCAAGAAAGAAAAGTGCAGAGTGCTTCACCTAGAGAAAAGTAATCACCAATACACATACAAATTGGGGGATGACTTTCTAAGCAGCACAGCAACAGAAAGGGATCTCGAAGTCATAGTTGACTCAAAGATGAATATGAGTTGACAGTGTGATGAAGTGATCAATAGAGCTAACCACACTCTATCATGCATTAACAGGTGCATTACAAACAGTTCTAAGGAGGTGATACTTCCCCTCTATGTGGCATTAGTAAGGTCACAGCTGGAGTATTGCATCCAGTTTTGGGCACCAGCCTTCAAAAGGGATGTGGATAACCTTGAGAGGGTCCAGAGAAGGGCCACACCACATGGTTAGGAGCCTGCAGGAAAGGTCCTATGAAGGAGATTGAGGAACCTGAATTTCTTCAGCCTCTGTAAGAGAAGGCTGAGAGGGGATCTGGTGGCCATCTACAAATGTCTTGTGAGGAGCAGCAGGAATAGGAGATAGTCTGTTTACCAAGGCATCCCTTGGAGTAACTAGAAACAATGACCACAAACTGACAAGAAGCAGATTCAGATTAGACATTATGAAGAACTTCTTTATGGTGAGGGTTACCAGAACCTGGAGTGGGCTTCCAAGGGACGTGGTGCTCTTCCCTACTTTGGAGGTCTTTAAGATGAGACTGGACAAACACCTGACTGGGGTCATCTGACACCAACACCCTTTCCTGCCCAGGGGCAGGGGGTCAGACTCTATGATCTTCCAAGGTCCCTTCCAACCCTAAAAATGTATGAAATCTACATGAGGGGCTTATATTACTGTAACTACATACATTATAGAAAAAGCTCTCTCAAAAAATGTGTTGCTTGGCTCCCTCCCTTCTGCTCTATAGCGACAGCACTGCTTATTCCTCTGTGTTCCTTTACTCCTTTCTTCCCTTGTAGAGGAAGAAACATTGGTCCTTCAAGTCATTCACATACAAAAAATTCCCATTTAAGAAAAAAAAGGAGGGAAAGAATAAGAAACACAGAGCATAAAAGTTCAAGAAGAGGTACAATGGAAAGGCTGAGCCTACATTCTATACGAGAAGAGCACCAGAAACCACAGCAATACCACCATCACCCTAAAGAAGATTCTGGCTCAATTTAAATAGAGTTATTAAATTTAGGGATCATAAAATGATTTGAGAGATGGCTGCTTGGCATTAATTTAGTAGGACAGAGGAGGTTTTCATAACTTAATTTGATTTTCAAAATCCATTTTTATTTGGAGATATGTATCTTTTATGGAGTACTATAGGTAAAATTTTAATTCCGTAGCTAAATTTTGTTCTTCTTTAAGCCAAGACTAACTAGATATCACAAATTCCATATAAATATGCTTATATTCTACCACAAATCTGAACATATATATATTAACTACTTAAAATAGGGAATGGACTGTTTCCAAATGATTGTGTATATATCATTATTTAATTCTTTGAAAATGTACTGGCATTATTTTTTAGGCTAGAGAAGGGACTGCTTGTACATTATGGCATAAATTGTGCAGCATGTTATGCTCTGAAAGGGGCTCGGTTCCTGCTCTTCTCTGAATATTGCTCCTACTATTGTATGAGCTCAGATGGTAGTTCTGGATATGTAAAACTGATCTTCAGCTAAGGGTGATTAGGAGAAAAGGGAAATGGTGAGAAGAAGAGTCTGTGTCAGATACTACATTGCATTAAAGCATTTCAAACGTGTATGCCAATATCTTTGATATGAAAAGAGGCATGTTATATAGTAGGCACTCATACGAAGCAGGCAGCCATTGTAATGATTTGTTAAAAACACTTGTTGTAGAAAGGTATGCAGCCTCTAAAAATAATTGTTAAATACTTATAAGAATTGAAATAATTTTACTAATATTCTTTAAAGGAACGGAGAGGGCCTAAGCAATCCTTGATAACTTGCTTCATGGCAAATTATTATTATTCATATTAAACTGTCCACATTTGTTCTACTGAAATGGTTGTACTGTATTATGTTAATAGTTATGGTGTGTTCAGATGGTTATATAATGATTACATTACGTTAATAGTTATGATGTTTTCCCAGAATATTCTGAATAAAATATTTTTCAATTCACTTTGTTATTCCAGTGCTATAAATTTAAATTTCTGTATTTTTTCTGTTCCTCTTCATGAAAGCCTAGATGATTTGCTAAGATGTGGGGTGACCTTTGCAGCCAATATGGTGGTTGTGGACAAGGAAAGTACAATGAGCGCTGAAGAAGACTACATGGCTGATGCCAAAACTATTGTAAATGTTCAAACGCTGTTTAGGTAAGTGGTTTCATAAATAACCCATACATCTTTGTTAATATTTAATTATTTTAGAATTCTTTTTTTATGATAGAGGGACTGAGGCATTGCCTCTCAACTGTCTTTCTTCTTCCTCTCTTTTCCTTAAACATCTTGTTCTATGATCAAGCAAAATTGTTGTTTCTCCTTGACAAGCTACACAAGTCTGCTGAAATGTTAGATTTCAGATTTGAGATTCAACTTCTCACATCCCAAGATGACCACCCATTCTCTTCAGAGTCTTCAGGAAGTAGTTGACTATTTTGTGGGATGGAAAAGAAGCCAGTTAGCTGCTTACCCAAGAAATCCATTACAACTTTTCTCTCAATAAGATATCATGTGATGAGACAAGAATCTTAAACCCTTGAAGCAGGCCCTGTGAGAAAGGGAAAAATTATAAGTTGGGTTGTTGGTGAAAATATATCTATATATACACTAGCCAAGTGGCTGTCAAGAATGACAGGGGATGGAGGGGCAGGGAGGAGGGGGATGGGATGGAGTCACCTAACACCCCATGCTGCCACTGTTAGCTTCTTGCAGGGAGCGGGGTGGAGGAGCCAAGGCCAGCACTGTTGGCTTCAGCGCTGCTTGGGAATCATAGCGGCGCTCCCCCACACTTGGAGCACTCTGGTTGGCAGTTTCCATCAGCCAATCAGAGTGCAAATAAAGACAGCCAGCCAGAATTAGGGTTTTATAATATTAGACTTAGGCTTTTATAATATTTATATAGAGGGCATGCTCACATCAGCTGGGTACCTAAGGTAAACACATGTGGAGACTTACAGTTGTATAGCTGTTACATGGTAACTGCCCATGTGAAAACCTTACAGTGAATGCAAATTACCTTGTGATTTCTTAGTTCTTGATGTTTGTAGTTTACATTTACTATGGAATAAGAACATGTCCAGGATCATTGGCATAGTAGCTACAGAAGGAAGCTTTCTGTTCTCACCATAGTTTACCTTGTGTTACCTTGTTCTTGTGTCAATATCCATCATAATTTGGAGAGGTATACAAATACGTAGTTTGCTCCTATATTTGCACGAAATTAGTTTTTTGTGCTTTTTGTTTTAAGAATGATAAATCAGAAAGGAGTCTGAGAAACTGGTGCTCAGTCAAAGATTTAGATAAATATAAATAATGATAATTTAGAGCAGGGTTTGGTCTGTGAACTTCTCCTAAAGCCTCAGTTTCAGTTCAGTATAACATGTCTATAACTGTGACTCAGCAAAGCACTTAAGCATAAGCTTCACTCTAAGCACATGAAGAGTATAAAAAAGCCAACGAGATTATTTATGTATTAGAAGTTACATGTGTACTTAATAAGTTGCTGAATAGGGTCAACAGCTCTAAAAATGAGCAAGTGGTTCATGCCACAGTGTTTTTTTGCAGAGAAGCACAATTAAAGGATTCATCTTGCAGTCCTCAATGACAGTTCAGTCACTGACTTTGCACAAAGTACAAGTTAAAAAGAAGTGTAGGCCTGGGCCCTTCATTTTAGCAAATACATAACATAACTTGTTAAGATTTCATCTGCAAAAGTAGTGCAAATTTCATTCCATTTCATAAGAACAAAATATTTTGAGAGAGACATGTTATAAAACTAACAGAGAAACATAGTGGAAAATCACACATATGCTGATGAAACTGCACAGGCAACCACTGTTGCTTTTTAACTTTTGAGTGCTTGACTTTGCAACATGAATAGTGCTGTTTTAACACAGTTGTATGTGGTTGCATGTGAAATATTTAATAAAAATATGGTGTTTAATTTGTAACTGTGATGAAGCTTAAAACTTGACTGTCAGTGTTTTTTCTTCAATTTATCCCACATACTGGGTTTGTACTTTTCAAGAACATGCTTCCTGTGATAATTATAAAATGTTTGAGAGTTAAACTTGGAGTTAAATGTTAATTTTTCATCTACTGATTCATTTTTCTTTATGTTGGAAGATGCCTGTGAAATAAATGAAAACTGCAGTATGTGTCACAAGCCTGCAAATATGAATGATACTACCTCTCTTAACAGCTTTTTTCACTAGATGGCAACTTTAACTCATAGCTGAAATATAGATTTCTTTAAATATATATAGCATTCTAAAAGAAGACCAGTTAATGATTTTTAATTCATTTAGAAGATTTCAAAATAGGTTTTGAAATGTCTATAACTAGATGGAAAACTTCACTAGTATTATTTTATAAATAATGTAATATGACTAAAGTATTAGAAACAATTTTTTACGGACAAAACAGGGCTGGGATTAAACAAGTGAATTATTCATGGAATTTTGTGACAGTATATTTTATTAGAGTACATGTTTAAACAATTATTTTAACCATCTTATTAAATCTGACTGGGGTATAGGGAAGCTATATTTCAATACAGCAATACAGTTTAAAAGGAAATGTGGGAGAAAAAAAAAGATGTTTACTTCAGAATAATCTAGGTTACACAAAGAAATTCAAGATTGAAATAGGATATTTAATACATGCAGGTATAATGTGATATTGTTTGGTAGAAATACTGCATAAGAATATTTTCAAAGCTGTTGGTAGGGAAGTAGACCTATGGAATTTTTATATCAGCCTAAAAATGTGTTAAACATGGGTCTAGATTTTAGTTATGCATTGAAAATAAGTATCCTTAAAAAGAGCGAGTAACTAGGTGGTGTAACCAGGGAAGATGGCTCCCCCACCAACATGGGGGTGGGAGGCATGCAGAAAACAATGTTGCCACCACAGCCCCACATAATCACTCCAGTGGCATGGTGGCATCTGGAAGTTGCCACTGTCCTTCTGTGTCACAGCTGGCTGGGATTCCTGGATACATTATTATGCCTCTGTACTGAGCGTTTCATGGGAACATTATAGAAGGATTTAAAAAACACTGGAGTATTTTGCTAAATATACTGGAGTATTTTGCTAAATATATTGTTTTCACATGGATCACTGTCTGTATATCTGTTGTCTATACATCTTTGGTGTTAGGTAAAGTGAATATTTTATTCACACCAAATTCATGCTGCTGCAGCAGCCACATGCAACATACAAAGCAGTGACAGCTGGGTGCAAGGACTCTGTGCTGTTGCTGTATTAGCAGAAGCAAGAGCAGCATTATCTGCACCAGCAGCAGCTGGGGACTTGGGGTCCCTATACATGAGTGCAGAGGCTGCTCCGATGTGCTGGAATTCCAGCATGTCACAGCAGACTCAATTAACCGGGTCTGCTAGAGCATGGCAATTGCTGTGCTCCAGCAGCCTCCTGCATCTTGTGTGTCAGCGTCCCCCCACTTAAAAATGACAGTTGGGGGGCACTTGAACTACAGCTTGTCAAATGAGCTTTTGTTCAAGTACACCTGCTGCTATTTTTATGCATGGAGATACTGATATAGGAGATGTAATTAAGCTGGCTCTCAGAGCCGCTGTAGTTAAAAGTGTTGCCCCTCTCCACCCTCAGATAATGTGTAAAAGTGCCCTTTGAGTTTTCAGGGAAGGTAACACTGATGCCTCCCTCCCCATTCTGGTCTCCAGAGTTTGATGTCCTCTTTCACTCAGGGTTTTGTCCAAGTCACAGAACTTGCTAGTTATTCTTCTACCCAGTGTTTCATTCACAACTTAAAGAATAAACTAAGTCTCTTAAAGCCAACTGGAATGAACTCAGTAACTTCAAGGACTGTAGCAGGACCAGAAAACATAAAATATTGTAATTCTTTTCAGCCTTTTAATAGCTTACTGGCCTAAGCTGTTAGCTCTTATAAAGCCAGGCACCCATTTCTTATATAAATTATAAATTCTGACATTGCTTTGTGGTTTAGATTAATTAAATATTTTGCCTAGTTTAAATAAGTCTTCTCCTGTCACACACACCCTTAAAGGATAAATGTTCAGTTTATGGCATTTCCTTTTTTATCCGTTGAAGGCTAGAAACATGCCATGCTGTAGCAAGTTGCCACCTCATGGCCTCTTTAGCAAGGTTTTTGCTCCCTGAGCATCTTTCAGAGACCCCCAGCAATAAACAGAGTTTTTAAAAAGCATTTGGCTTTTGTTTCCCTGGGCATCTGTCAGTATTCCCTAATAATATACAGAGTATTTTAAAAAATGAAGCAAATAAAAAAGCCTTCTTGTCCTAGACGATAGGAGGTGTCTTCCATGGCTCCAGCCTTCCTGTAGCAGGCTTATCTTCCCTCATAGCTCAGCAACCTCCTGCTCTGGTGTCTCTCCTCTGCAGCCTCTCTGGTTCTCCTTGCTGGGGTTTTGACTCCCAATGGGCCACTACCTCATTAACTTTCACACAGCTGTTGCCTCTCAGCCAGACTGACTGTCTCCTTTTAATGGGACAGGCACCCTATTATGCATGCCAATTAAAATGATGGCACAACATCACTTTATTTTACTTAATTATAGCTTAAAGGGAGTAAATGAGTATAAATCCAATGGTCTCACTGAATATAACCTAGATAGTTAATCTTTTGGATGTAAAGGAACAAGTTTAGCTCAGTTTAAAAGTATAAATAAAACATACTGGCTTGGGCTGTTCATAGGCCATAGGTTTTGGGATAAAACATGACATAGACCAGGAAAGACAAGCTGACAGCCCACTGTTAGGAGGTTCATCATGCACCTCTTAAGTAGGCAATACTTGACTCTACAATGGGATGACCTTATGCGACGGGAAGGGCCCTGATGTAGCCATGGCACCCTCTAATGGCCACAGTAACCTTACCCTAGTCTAGTTTCTCTGTGTACCACTGCTTTTCTCCCACTTGCAGTCTCACTTGCAAGGCCTCAATAAAAATGTTCTATGACAGTGGAAGGGTCATCTGTCCTCCCCCCCCCCCCCCGCCCCAACATTTTGGAGTGATCTTACTGATTCTGCCTTAACCCTAACTTAATTTACTTAGTTGGACCCCTCAGTCCACTACCAAATATCTATCCTGAGCCCTGCTGGCACTTATCAGGCACCCCTCATATCCCCATAGGTCTTATGGTGTTAATCATGTTTTTGGGGTGGTATTTGTGGCCTCCAGCTGCCCCAGTAGCTACACCTTTGCCTCGCAGGTGTCACTCAGTCACCATTTTGTCGGGCTTCCTGTCCTCATCTGTATGCTCTGTTCCTTAGGCTCTAATCTTTTTGTTCAAGCTTCAACCTTTATGGGCTTAACCTCTTTTCTCCCACTGAGAACCTCAACCCTGACCCACTGTTTCAGGCTTTGAGTCCCTAGCCTCAGCCTTACTGCATCTCAGCCTCATGCAGAGCTTAAAACAGAATGCCTCTGAGTACCACCCTTCCTGTCACATGCTGTCTCCATTATGGACAGCGGCTTCCAATAATCCTGATGCTTCTACTACACTGCTGTAGCTAATGTAGGGCTCTGTTCCTATTTTCCTACTGTAATGCAACTAGCTCCTAGGTAGGCACTTGCAGCCCTATAACCCTGTATATCTTGACTTTATCTGGCTGCTTACTCCAGTATAGCTATCTCTAGCTCAGTTCATCTGTTCCTTTTAAAAAGTGGCAGGGGCAGAAAGCCTGTCATTTGGTGGCCTGTCATTTGCAGACTTCCCCTGATATTGCAAAGCCTTCTTACTCAGGCTTTTGTTTGAAGGCAATTAGCATTGCACTGCACCTCTGCTGCTAAATTTCTCAGCCCCATGTGGCTAGACTGGCCTCAGTCAGGCTGACCCTGCCCAGAGGGATTAGGCCCTGCTCCCACATGGCTGGATAAAGCTGGGGCAGGTCCTGGCCAGGACTATATCTAACTATGTGGCAACAGCTCAGACAGGGCCCTATAAAGTCATGTGACAATATCGCAGCCAGGCCCTGTGGGATGTGTGGGATAAGATGCCAGTCAGGTCATTTGGATTGAGCCCTAGCTGGGCCAGCACCATGCACAGAATTGGGCCCATGGACTTGTTCTACCTGTAAACAGAGCCATCACCACTCATTTGGCCTGTGATCCAAAAAGTTTGGGCATCACTACTGTAGGTGATTAAATTACAATCTCCCCATTGTAGAGACAGACTAAGGAGACTTGTAACTTTAGTGTCATGTTACTTTCATTTTAGTTCCCCACTTTTCTTAGTTCAGGGGTGAGGCAAATTGCTCTGAGTCTATACTATTAAAAGAATATTTTCCCTTCTATACCCTTCTGTACTTCCCTGCATTGACATAAAGGGCAAGAGACAGACTTGCCTCAAGTTGTTGAAATAGATGCATAATATTTCCCTTCTAGTACCACTAGGGAGTAGTCTTAACTAATACATACAGCTTCAGTAGCCAAAGAGCTAGTTTTGAAATTGATTTGCTAAGAATAGTCATTTTGCAAAACCCAGTTAGGGTCTCAATCCAGATCTACTAGAAACTCAATAACCAGGGTTTACACATTCAGCAATGTATATCTAGTTATAAAAGCAGATGTTAATCCATCCGTTACCGTTGGTTGCAAGTATTATATTGTTAATATTCATATTTGAATGTTTGGCTGATATAAGACACTAATACAAGAAAATCCCTTTCCAGCAAAATCTTTGATAATTATGCACTACATGATACAAAATTAATTTGGAAATAAGCCGAAATTGAATTTTTTTTAAGAAAATAAACCCCCCCCCATTAAATTGATACAATTATAGTCATGATTTATTTAACACATGCATATACATTGCTAATAATTCATTTGAGGATTCCTTAAATCCCAGCAGAGACCAACAAACCCTGTCCAGTAACACTGAATATCAGAAGTTGTATGCTTCAGTCTGTGAACTAAAGAATCAGGAAGGTACAGCATTTGTGTATGGTCAGACTAGACTCCTGTATAAAATATCCTCTTTGTGTCTGATGCTTCTGAGTTTACACTGTTCTTAACAATGGGAGAAACTATAATGCAGAAGTGTTCCTTGCAAAGTAAATTTGCTAATGCTGCTTTTCAATATGGGATCACTGTAGGATTCTAGGGAATTACCAATGTTGTCATGATGGACTTTGTCACTATTCTTATCTAAACCTATTAGTATTATTAGCAGGTTAGGCATTTTCTGTCATATCAGACTTCTTCATTTTGGATGGTTGGGGAATGTGCTGTCAGGATATCAACTGTAATGCTCTTCTCCTAATGATTTCACTATTACAAGAAAGACACCACAGGCATCAGTTCTTAGTAACAAAGGGTGCTTTTACATGTACTCCAGGATTTGAGGGAGGGGCATTTTAATTAGAGCAGCTCCGAGAGCTGCTCTAATTAAAGCGTCTGCAGCTTTTTGTGTATCAGTGTCCCTGCGATTCAAAATGGTGGTAGGGTCACTTTATTTAAAAGTCACCAAACAAACTTTAGTTAAAGCGCCCCCGCCACAATTTTGAAGTGTGGGGACACTGATATATGAGATGCAGAGGCTGGCTGGTGCACAGTAATTACCACTCTCCAGTTTATCTTAGATCAGGTGGGTATTTTAATTCAATCTAACCTTTTCCTAACCTCCCCAAACATCTGTACTTTGCCTATATGTTACTCTTGTGAAACACCTAACAAACTACTTTTCCAGCACTTCCATGCAAGCCATATATGGTATGCCTAGCTGTGTTCACTGAGGCCTACCTTCAATCCATGCTATTAGCAGGGCTTCTGTACAATCCACATGCTACATCTGAATAAATGAATGTTAACACTGGATCTCTTAAATTTTAGTAATGTTAACTTCTCGGCCTCTTGAAGGCTCAGATCAAGCGTAATAATCTTTAGTAGCCTTTCATAAATACGTTGCAAAAGCAAGCAAGCAATCAAGAAAAAGTTAAATGTGTTTGTTTGTTTGTAAACCTTTGTTATCTGGTTCATGAAGAGACAGAGTTTTAAAATTCTCCTTCCCATTAAAGAGTTCAATATTGTGGTATGTTAATGATATCCTAAGTTTGCTGCTGACCACTTCTAATGAACCAAGAAAAGCTTTTGAGCTAAAGCTTCTTTTATAGGAGATTTTATTTAATGATTTTAATTTATGATATTTAATTTATTTATGTCTTTATATATTCAGAAGACTTCAGAGCTTTGTGAGGCCTCAGTGGGCACATCTACACGTGCAATTACAGCGCCTGTGTAAACTGCAGAGTTTATTGCTCTGGAGTTAATTTCTCTCAGGTGCATCCTTTGAATGTACACCTGGGAGCAATTAACTCTGGAGCAATAAGAGCCACAGTTTATTCAGATGTAGCATGTGGATTGGGGCAGAGCAACCCTGGCTGGCAGGGGATCTAGGGGGTCAGCCTGTCAGCATAGGGCTGCTCCCCCGCAAGTTTAAAGTGCTGTGGCTGGGGCATGAGGAAGCTTCAGCATGGCACTAGCAAGCAGACACCCCCCACGCTGACGCACCCTTATACAAGTTCTTTTCTGCTGTGGATTAAGTTAGTTTACTTTAGCCTAATAGGGACACACATGTAGAAACCAAGACATTTGCTGCACTGCTAATTAGTTGACTGCGTACTAAACATCTTGTGCAGACACACCCGATTTTGTGCTATTTTTGAAAGACTTAAGCTTTTCTCTATAGAACAGTTTCAAAGTTGTGATGTAGTTTCATTTAATCCCTGCCTAGAATAACATTTTTACTAAAATTTTCTATGGTTGAGTGCTAATACGATGGTAGTCTATAATGGTTGCAGTCACTACCTCTGTGTTAGTTCTATGTTACCTAATGCTGTTTAGAGCAGATGTAACATCATGCAGTAATTAAACTCAAGCGTTTGGTCTAAACGAACGCTCTCACTATTTCTGGCATTACTATAGCTATAAACATAGGTACTGCCACAGTAGGCTACATTAAGAAATTCATTTGTACAGACACATTTAGGATTCATTCTGACAAATGCTTTACCTTTGCTTGCTTTCCTATCCTAATGAAGCCTTTCCACAAACTTGATGTGAAAGGGCCCTGCACTGCAGTGAATTGAAGCCTTTCAATTCATACCTATTTTTATATTATTTGACGTTAACTGCTTAACCAGGAGCACTATCAAAATGGTTTACTGACTGCTTTTATAATGTTATATATAGTCTGGAAAGACAGGTTAGATTTTACACCAAGGTCCATTGTCTTAGAGAGAGGCTATTGCAAGCAGTTTTCAATTCCCAAATTCCCCACTTCACAGCAGACTTACAACACAGCTTTCTCTTCTCTACACACTTTTGCCAAGTACAATTACTTAGATTTTTCATGCCAAGCCAGATTGAGATACATGGCTGAAATGCATAGGCTTGATTCACCTTATTTGCTTTAATTGCCTTTGCACTAGCAGTTTTATTTATTTCTAAACTAAGACTTTACCTTGTTAATCTGAGTACTAAATGACAGCAGAACATTACAGTTAGTCTTTGGAGCCCACTGTTTTTATTATATTTAACAATTTTCATGGACACTAGAAACATCTACTGCAATATTACAATTTCAATTGAGTTGAAGTTTCTATAACCTTCCAGTCCCTTTCCTTGGTTATCAGCCATTGTTATGGGAGTATTTTCACCTACTGCTTCCAAAGAATTAATAATTGGTGCAACGTAGACCTCACAAGTTAGCTAAGTTATCCTAAAATAGAAAAAACAGTTTGTACAAGATCACATTTTACAGGAGCTCTGTTAAGTCTATGTCTGTTTATAACCTAGTGTGAAAATGTATCGAGATGTGGCATTTCAGAAAACCATCCCTCAAATGCAAGCAATTCATATAATTTTCAGCTCACTTCACACAACACAACAAATTACATTTTAAATTATTTCACAGATATCTCTGTCATTTTTAAGAAAGTAATTAGAGAAAGAGCTGATTTCTTCTAAGACAGACCAAGGATCCTGATTAGCCTAAAGTTCCCCAGTTTCATTTTCCTGCTTCATGCTTGAGCTTTAGAGAATATGCCTGTGTCCACTTTCCTCCCTCTCTGTCTTGCCTTTTTCATTTCCTGCAGCAAAACAAAATGAACCAAACCAAGCAAAACAAAAAAACTTAAACCAACATCTGTTTCTCTGAAACACCACTAAAATCATTAATCTTAAGCTTTTATAATATACTATATATCCTGTAAATTCAACAAGAAACAAATTGATGTAGATAAATCCAAGTCTTTGATGACATAGAGAAAAAGAAAAAACAACATAGGATAGTAAAATAAAACCATGTTATTTGCTTTGTCACTACAAGGGTTTTTTGTTACTTTGTCTAATAAGTAAATGGCCAGTTGCAGCTTTGAATTCATCTGATTATATTAATCTAAATCTTGTCTTTGTTAATTAGAACAGCTGTTTGTGTTCACTAGTCAATATGATTTTTAGCCAAAAGGCCTTCATGACTGAGTCATATTGGGAAACAATTTTTACTTATGCATCAATGGCAGTAGAGTCTAGGGAAACTCAGACTGCCATCATAGTTCACATTTAACTTAATTTTAAGTTTATTTCAAGAAAGACATAAGCCTGTTCACAAAACTATCATTCAGTGGTGCAATATATTGGCTTTTTTTCTGTAAAAAAACAAAAAAACCTACAAAAAACCCCAAACCATTTGCTAGGTAATTTTACTCTGAAAAACAAAAACCTGTTTTTTGGGGTTTTTTTTTAAACACACACTGATAATTTTTAAAGGATTAGGGGAGAAATTAGAAGGGCTTAAGGGACTGGAAACTAAAAGTTTGCTTACTCAACAACAAGAATGTTTAATTAGTTTATAACAGAGAGTTTAGGGCTCTGACACTTTAGCTACATTTAAAGATACCTCTTATAAATTATGAGCACAATTCAAAAGATCATTTTGGGGCCCAGATCTGTCTCCACTCACTTTACTCTTTGCAAATAAAAATCGAGAATAAAGTAAAGTGTGGCACTAAATCTGAGCACTAGAAAACATGGGGGAAAAAGCCAATATTTGCAGAAGCCAATAGTGATGTTGACTGCCCCCAGTTTTAGTGTGCCAATTTTGAACATCTAAAAAGGGACAGCTTTTTCAAAGAAATGTTCAGGATTTGCCTTCGGAAAAAAATAAAGGTCTTCTTGCCTTAGGTCTCAGTGTAAGCATCCAAAAACCAAGGAACTACAATTGTCAGTAATTTACAAAAAACTTGGCCTTCCTATTTTGCACAGTGTCTCTGTAATGAACTGAAGATCTATCTAGTTTTGAAAGTTTTGTAAAACATCATGTGGCACCAAGTTTGTTTCACAGCCCAAGTTTTCTACTCTACAAATGAGTGAACGGAAACCTGACCTTTTCACTGGCAGTTTTGTTTATTTCTTAGCTAAGTCTTTACCTTGGTTATCTGAGTATTAAATGACAGCAGAACATTACAGGTAGTTTTTGGAGCTCACCATTTTTATTATATTTAAAAATGTTCACGGAATGACAATAGAAATATCTACTGCAATATTTAAACTACAAAGACATTTCCATGTTTTCAATGCAGTAACTCCTACTAGAGATGCATCATGATTTTTCTCTTCATGGCTATTTTTCAGATCAGTTTACGCCCATCCATTATTGCACAAAAATTTAACGTATTCATGTATTTGGCTGACCAATCAACAAAAACAGGAAGTTTAGAAACAGTGAAAGACTTCTCTTTGGTGTGACATACAGAAGAGTTCAGAATATTATAAGAAGAAAAATTAAAATAAAAATTAGTTCTTAGGATAAAGCTTGAATAATAAAAATAAAATATTTAATTAGAAAACAACGCTTAGTGCATCTGATTTGCATATTTAAGCACTGTATAAATCATCTACAGACTAGCCAGGATTATGACAATTTTCTTCACTCTACACTTTGTAGCAAGCATCAAAAATGCATTTTCTCTTATTCAAGTTCTTTTTCCTCTAGAAATGGTCTCATTACACAAAAAAAACAGTTTTCTTTTCAGCCTTTAGTCCTATAGTCTGAGTTCCTTTTAAAATATCACTGGGTATTGATGAAATAAAGCATCACATTTTTCACTTATTTTTATGGGACACCTCAACATCTAGAGTGCAATTGAGCATCTGGTGGTTTATAGAGATGGCTCATTCTCTTAGATATTGATATTGATTTCCTTTGCATACCATATGACAACCCAGAGAGTATGCCTGGTTGCCCATTTACTCTAGACTGTGCAGTGTTAAGGAAAGACTGAGGAGCAGCCATTTTATAGCTTTCATCAAAAGGGCAGAATTAAGAATCCTAGCATTAGAACACTGCTGTGCATCATTCTTGCTTTATGTTATGAAACTAGCCAGTTGTTCAGGACTAGATGACTGATTTTTTTAGTAGTCAAGTACTCATAGCTTCCAGTGACTGGCTTCAGTGGGACTTCTAAGTATTCGCTTCTAAAAGGAGGTGCATATGATGGTTGTTAGCTGGGTTGTAGAAAGCCAAAACTAGAGCAGATCAGATCTTTATCCTAATGCATCAGATCTTCTAGATGATTGCAATGGTGGGTTTGAATATTGAATCATAGTCTTACAGTTCTCTTTTATTGTAGAGAAAAAAGGAAGCAATGAACAGTTCACCATATCAAACCAGGAGTCTGGAAAGTTAATTTCTATTACAATGAATGTACAGTTATTTACTGAATATGGGCAATCCAAGCCTCATTTGCAGAAGTTCTAGTTTTTAAAGAGGCATTTCATTGTTATCATAGAATCATAGAAAATTAAGGTTGAAAGGAACCTCAGGAGGTCATCTAGTCCAATCCCCTGCTCAAAGAAGGATCATCCCCTCCCTACTAGTTCATTCCAGCCAGGGCTTTGTTGAACGATACTTTAAATACCTCTAAGGTTGCAGATTCCACCACCCCACTAGGTAACCACACTTAAGTTCTTCCCTTACTGTAACTTGAGGCCATTGTTTCTTGTTCTGTCATTTGGCAGTACTGAAAACAGCCTAGCTACATCCTCTTTAGAACTACCCTTTAGGTAGTAGAAGGCTGGCATCAAATCCCCCACCAGTCTTCTATTCTGCAAAATAAGTAAGACCAGTTCCCTTAGCCTCTCCTCATTAGTCATGTTCCCCAGCTCCGTCAACGTTTTTGTTGACCCCCCTGTACTCTCTACAACTTGTTCACATCCTCTCTGTATGGTGGGGGTTGGGGGGAGGAAAAACTGGACACAGTACTCAAGATGTGGCCTCACATGTGCACAACAGGGAGGAATAACTACTTCTGTCAATCAGCTGGCAATACTCCTACAAATGTAGCCCAGTATTCTGTTAGCCTTCTTGGCACCAAAGGTATACTGTTAGCTTATATTCATCTTATTGTCCACTGTAGCCCGCAGGTCCTCTTCTGCAGAGCTGCTGTTTAGCCAATTGGTCCCAGTCCTATAGCAGTTCACAGGATTGTTCTATCCTTAATGTAGGACATTGCACTTGTTCTTGTTGAACCTTGTAAGATTTCTTTTGGTCCAAATACCCAATTTGTCTAGGTCACTCTGAATCTTAGCCCTACTCACCAGTGTATCTACTACTCCCCCCAGAGCTTTGTGTCACTTGTGAACTTGCTGAGGGTGTACTCCATCCCATTTTCCAGATTGTTAATGAAGATATTGAACAGAACCAGCCTCAGGACTGACACCTGGGGCACTCCACTTGATACCACCTTTCAACTGGCACTGAGCCATTGATCACTACCCACTGAGCCCAACAAGCCTGATAAAAGCCAGCTTTCTATCCACCATACAGTCCGTTCATCCAACCCTTAATTCTCCAGCTTGCTTAGAAGAATGCTGTGGGAGACCGTATCAAAACCCTTGCTAAAGTCAAGGTGTATCATGTCCACTGCTTTCCCTGCATCCACAAAGCCAGTCATATCATCAAAAAGGCAATCACATTGTGCTGGCATGACTTGCCATTGGTGAATCCATGATGACTGGTCCTAATCATTTTCTTCTCCTCCAAGTCATTAAAATATATTCCTTGAAGACCCATGATTTTTCCAGGGACTGAGGTGAGGCTGAGGTGAGGCTGACTGTTCTGTATTTCCCTGGATCCTCCTTCACTTTCTTAAAGATAGACACTATATTTGCCCTTTTCCAAACATCCAGGGCCCTCCCACCCACCATCCAAGCAAAAGTGCAGAGATGTCCGAGTTTTGCCTGCCTGTGGCCAGAGATGCAGGACCTCAGAACCCAGACTCCCCCTGCTGTTTTCACCCCACTGTGGCTTAGCACACACGTGCCATGAGTTTTGCTTGTCAGCAACTTGACGTGCAGTTGCCCAGAAACCCTTGCACCCATCACCTTGAAACTAGGGAGGGTTTGTGCCCTTAGCAGTAGCTACCATTATTGCAAGTTTCATGTGAAACAGTCAAAAAACAACAAAGTTATAGATGTTTAATTGATTGCCCATTATACCCTATGGCCAAATCTCTGAATTGCTGGATCTTTCCCCAATCTTTTCTGAATCTATTTGGAAGCTCCAAATTGATTGAGAAAGCCTAAAGCTTCTAGTGATTCAGTTCAAATTCATAGATTTGGCCTCCAACTCATCTGAATCATCTGCAAATCCAAATCATGATCCAAAGCTTTGCTTAGCCCTACTTTCCATCCCCTGCAAAAGGGAATCTCCAACCACCACCATCCATTGCTTCCTCTTCATGGCAGTGGCAAGCAGAGGAAGAACTGGAAGTGGCAGTGGCAGTGAATCTGAGATTGTGATGTCCACCAACCATCTCTCTGGGTCTTCTAATCTGCTGCCTCTCACTTTCTGCCTCTCTTTCCAAGCCAACCTTCCATTGCAAACTCCTCTGTAGTCAGCCTGTTTGCTGACCTTGATCTTGAAGGGTTTCCTTTTGCTCGCAGAGCTCTTTTTTCTCAGCAAGCTCACTGAAGAAGAGAGCTTCCAAGCAAACTCCCTAGCAAACTGCCCTCATTCTGGACTCTAGTTAAACAAGGGGCTTAAGTATCAATCTTTAATAATGACCCTGGAAATATGGTGCAATGACCAGGAGTTAGCTGCTTAAAATAAAACTATATAGTTACTTAGTCTTAATTACATCTGAAAAAGAGAGAGAGAAAAAAAGAAAACAACTTACCTTACAGTCGTTCCCTCAAAGAAGGGGGGTAGCAAACTGACCTGCAAACTGATATGTGAATTATCTGCAGTCTGTCTGGTTTACTTTCTGTGTTTGCTATTATATTCAACCTAGAAGCCTTAGAGCAACCTAAGTTATGTTTAGTCCCATGATTCATTACTAGATTCATTCACAGTTTGCAGTTCTAGACACTTTGAAACTCCATTGACACAGACCCTAAAACACATCTACACAGACACTTTTGTGTTTTGCCAGTTTACCACATGACAGCTTGGAAGAGTTAGTGTTGGTCTTACATAGTTACACTATAATAAGGCACAAGGACTTTCATTAGTTGTGATCAGTAGTGGAACTGAGATGGGGAGGTTGACAAGTGCAGCAGTCCCAGATACCACTTTATTGGGAAGAGGTGCGTGCACAAAAATAGCGACTATAGCAATGGGAGCTGCCTGCCTCTACCATCAGCACTGCGTAGCTGGCACTGCCCCATGCATTACAGCTGCCCTGGGTGTGGAGCTCCCCTACTGTGCTTCTAGTTGAGATTATAATATGCCCAAGTCTGTGTTCAGGCAGGTCTCTCCTGGCCCAGTGCAGTTTTGAACTCCACCTCTTAAAAATTGCCCTTGAACATTCTTAGGCATGACTATGTCCCTAGCTACTCTATTTTTGGCACATGACCTTAAAGGTTATTCATAAATTTAACAGTTAGGCAGCTGCTGCTGAAATGGTGTCAATGCAATACACTTCTCAAATTTATTCACATTTTAGGCATGTAAATATTTCAAAACATAATTTTAGGGCCCATTTGATTTACTCATTGATTTACATCACTGATTTTTAATCAATTTCAGTTATACATTAATAAGTACTTTGATACTTACTATCAATCAGTTCAGTCTGCAGATACATTTACATAGCATGTAAATATAGAAAAAAATCAACTTGTAAAACCCTTTTTTGTAAATGTAGTGGCTGTTTGCAGCCTTCCAATGAAGATGCTTCAATCTTAAAACTAGGGGAGGGAGTTGTATAGATCTGGGTTATACTAAAAGCTCAAACAATTATAACACATTTTCTTTATTTTGATAAAATGTTCTACAAGCTCTACTTTTGCAAATATGACACTTGTTTCTCTCTGTATCTGTGGAATAGGTTTTCTGCAGCATTCTCTGCTATTACAGCTATGTTTTCTTTTTGCCAAAAGCTGGAATTTTCATTGACTTAATTATAGATATTGAGGTGTGCATATAGTACAGCATTATGCACACCTTATAACAGCAAATTGTGATCTTTAGAGGTGTAACTGTAACATTTCTTTAAAATATAGGTTGTTTTCAAGTCTAAGCATTATCACCGAATTAACTCACCCAGCCAATATGAGATTCATGCAGTTCAGAGCCAAAGACTGCTACTCTCTTGCTCTATCCAAACTGGAAAAGGTAAGAATATCTGCATTTTTTTAACTGGGCTAAATATCACATGAGTAAATCTTATCCTTTATGGTTTTGTTGAAAGCCATTCCGAAAAGGTTAAAATAGCAGTGAAATAATTTTTTAGATGGAAAGCAAGAAGCATACACTTTATGAAAAAAGAAAAAAAGAAAGAAAACATAAAAAATATATATGTTTTTGCATTTATAGTTGGTCAGTGAAATGATTTAAGGAAACAGAATATATTATGCTAATTTATTATAGACACAATGTGATTTTCTAAAAAGCTGTTAGGAAATTACTGTGAAAAATATTTAGATGGATTTGCAACACGTAACAATATACCCCCTTGGCTTAATATATATTGTAACAGGGAGCTAGAGGCTCCTGTTACATTAAAGGACAGAGCAGCAGGGTAGGCTTGCAGTAAGCTGGCAGCTGAGCAAAAGCCAGCTGCCAGCTGCACTTCAACAAGATTACAGTGTGGGGCAAAATCTCAGACACCCTGAAAGAAAAAGCTGCAAGCAGCTTGGTAAAGCAGTAGCAGGGAAGGGCAGACTGACCATGAAACCCAAGGCAACACCCCTGTGCTTAATTAGGAAGTCACCTGACTACAAGGTGAAGTGCTCTAGGGCATGTACGCCCAGTACCAGGAGCAAGGCTGGCAGTTTAGCCCTGTATTCTGCAGAGAGTGGAGCTCTGGAGAGGGAGGGAATGAAAGAAACAACCTGGCACACACCCAATCTGACCATAAAAGCTTGGAAGTGAAAGCCAAAAAGGAGATAGGGTTTGCCAGATGATATAAAGTCAGACTGGTGGGGACGGGGGGTTGTTTGAAAGTGTTTGCTTGTATTTGCTTTGCATTTAAATTGATACCAGAGGTGGAGTGGATTGTGGGGAAAAATATTGCAGAGGGGCTGATTCCCTCCTGACCCTCCCTCCTGCAGGGACATTGTGGGCTGGCACACAGTGGTGCTGTGTGTAGTGGTAAAGGAGCAGCTGCATGCCGAGCCATACTAGGCACTGGGGGAGGGAAGCTCTGTGTTGTTGCTGCTGTCATTGGCCACTGCAAAAAATTTAGGAGGGGCTAAGCCCCATTAACTCTGGCCTTGTATCACCTATGGCTAGAAGGGTGGCATGGAGCCACAAGTACACCTGAGAGACACCCAGAATAGAACCCTGCAGGGGTCAGAGATCATAAGGAGGCTGAGTGGCATGAGAACAGCCTAGCCTGGGACATGGACCCAGGAGACTAAGTGGTATGTAAGCAGCCTTGCCTGAGTCTGGGACCCTGGGGATCTGAAGGGGCCACTCAAAATGATTAAGAACTATCCACAAGGCATAGGTAGTTACCTTCTACAGGGAAGGATGGAGGCTACGAATACATGAGGCTGTGAGTCCATAAGATGGCTGGTGCCCTGAAGCACTGATAGGGCTAAGAGGACCATAGTATAGTACCCTAGGGGGCAAGACTGAGAATGGCTTGTTGAGGATTTGGGGCTCATTTCAGGACCCTTCCTGTACTTCATAACATGCATCAAGGTGTGGCAGGAAACGTTAAAAAGAAAGGGAACCCCAAGGACCCAATGGGGAGAAGAGGCTGCTTGACCAGCAGGGGATGTTGCAGCCATCCTTGGGGTCTGGGTACCTCTATAAGTGTAACAAAATGCATTGTGCTAGAAGTCATTTTAAAGATCCTGTAACTGCATTCTGCAACAGTTTTCAAAACCCTGCTCTATTTTATATTTGCTTTTATATTTTTATTTTTTGATTCATGAGGAAATGAATGGGTACCCCTTTCCAGCACCAGCCATTTGGAGAAAAATGGAGGGGCAATCCATCTTTGGTTACATCTGACAACTGACATCCACTTCTTTAAGGATTTTATATGTATTAGAGATGGGAAACAGGTTGTGGGCTGAGAAATCCTGAGTTGTTCAGAACAGTTGTTTGACCCATGGTCAAATCGGCTCCTGATGAGAATCTTGTTTATTCTTCCTGCAGAAATGTGATGGTTAAGTCATGACAGCTATTTGATAAATTCTCATTCTTTCTGTTCAGAAATTGTCATCAAGTATTCTTGTTTTCTTGAATGTAGAATTCAGCTTGTTTCACAACATGATTTGTTATTGATTGCCAAAAACACATTATTGTTGTTGTTATTATTGTTATGGTAGCACCTAGGAGCTCTAGTACCAGTGTGGGGACTCTGTAGTGCTGTTTGCATTTGGGAGTCAAATGTAATTTTTTGTAAATATTATATAACATTTGTTGAAAATACTAAAGTGAGTAGCACATTTTAACAGCTAGATAATACAAATCAAGCTGCTTATATATACTAGCATTCTAAAGTTCAGTCACTCAACTCCTTATGCATGATGAGGCTCTTCTAGAAGTCAGATTTTTTTTTTTAACATATGCAGGATAAGTTTTTTGGAAACTTCAGACAGTCTGTTGCCTTCACTTACTGTGTCATGCCTGAAATAAGTGAATAGGCTCTCCTTGTAAGGGACTGGTATTAATTTATTCTGAAAAGTGATAGGTATTCATTTACATGCTGCAGCAATAAAGGTGATGCTTAATATTGTTAGTTGTGGCGCCGTGGTAGAATCTCACTCACACTAAATAAGTTAATGGTGATCCATTATGCTCAGTTCAACATTTGTATTCTAATGATAAACATGCAAGAGAATGTTAAGTTTTGGAACAGTGTCTTCAGATACATAGAGAGCTAGGTGCCAGAAAGTTGCATGCTAGGTCGTAGGAGGTCCTACAGAACCTCATTTCAGTATTATCACCTCAATACAAAGTGCCTCTTTTGCCCACTTAAAGAAAGCTTGCATCTATGATTCATTTTAGCATTTCTCCTTAACTTTTCATAAACACAGCACTGCCTAGATCACTAGAGCACAAAGTGCCAATAGCTGCAGGTGTTCCTCCACAGTATTGTCCCTTGATGCATTATAACTAGGGGACTACCTAACTTGAGGAGGTAGAAAGCCAATTTCACAGGGAGATCATGGCAGGGCCAGCTCTCATATTTATGGGCTGATTACAGTGGGGACTTCCCGTGCCTCTGATTGGCTGAGGGACGCTGTTGACTTTACCCATCACCTCTGATTGGCTGCAAGTGCTGTCCATCACACAGCTCTGTCCCCTTACCTCTGGTTGTGAGGGCTGTCCATCATGTCAAACCATCCCTCACCACTGATTGGTGGAGAGGGGCAGGGCCACATGAGAGGCAGCTCTTTTAGCTAATCAGCGGTGAGGGGCAGGGCTGGCAGCCATCTTAGGCTGTTTTTCATGTGGACAGCCCTCTTCCTCCTTCTTCCCAATGGGCTGTACCACTAGGCTGCAGCACTGTGAAGACTGCTGGCTCACTTTGTGGCGCTAGCATTTTATTTTTAGTAAGCTGTCTTTCTTTTTTCCCCCACAGATTTCATCGATGTTAAGGACATTGTCCACTTTTGCGGGCAATAATGCATTTTGTAATGTCTATGAAATCCACGAAATTGCAATTTCAGTAGGTCCCTAACTATAACCTACAGGAAGCTCTAGGCATACATCTTGACTTCTGGGTGATAAGGGATGCTTACTAGGGAATCATTATCTCTATTGCTCTTCATTTGCTTTTGGTTTTGGGTAGTTGGGAAGAGAGTTGATGGAAGTCTGACTGTGCTACAGGCAATGAACAGAATTTCAATTAAGTCATATTTTATAACTCACAAGATGACTGTGAAAATAAAGTGTGTGTGTGAGAGGGAGGTAACTGCAGCATTTCTGTCCTGAAACATTTGGTTAAATTACAGGTTTAAACAAAGTTGTGTATAAAGGTTGGAAACTGAAGAAAGATAATTCAATTAACTTCTTGTCCAAACTCTTTCAATATAACATATGAGTAGATAAATTGTCTCAAAGAAATAACATTTTCTTCCTTGTGTTGAAGGTGTCTACAGTTAACAATATTTCCCATTCATTTCACTCTTACCAGTAACAATGGAGTACTTCACAGGTGGTGTTGTAGTTCATTGGACTTCTCAGAACCCCCTCATGTAAAATGAAATGCAATTAAAAACTTGAGTGAAAATTATCTAATATGGTCAAACGTACAGATGATTCTTATTCCTAATCTAAGCTCCCCAGCTTCAAAAGAGACTCCAAAGGCAAGTTAGTCATCTTTAGTTAATGGTTATAAACACACATGCAAAATTGACTTCAAGGTTTAATGGGCTGTAGAAGCAAGATATCTGAATCACAGAAGAATTCCATCTGCTGTTACAGCTGTACCTTTTCTTAGTTAAACAAAAAATCCCAGAGAAAAAAAAACACCAAAAAATCAAAATTAGCAACAGAAAAGGCAGGGGTTTTTACTCAGAAAAAAGAGATATGATGAAATATGTTTAAGCCATATGTTTGAAACCAAAACTTTTCTTTTCCAATTATATTCAGTAAAAAAACAAAAATAAAACAAACAAAACAAAACAAAACAAAACAGCAGAAAAACAAACACTCTCCCCCCTGCTGCTCCCCCTCCCTGCCCCGACAACAACTCTAGGGCGACTATTTCATGGAGTGCTGGCTGGAATAAGTCCTGAAGTGAGGAAGACCAAACTGGAGTTTCACAGCCTAGTTTTCCATTGAACTAATTTTTGGGAGGACAATTTAATTAGACAAACTTTTAAAAAGGTGTATCCTTTAGGACTGTGTGAAACTTCGGTCACTGATTAGATTTGGTGGAGATTCAGCCCAATTCAGTGGCCGAATCTCCAAATCCGAGCTGAATCAGGAGAAACTTTGATTTCTCTGAATCAAATCAGAACCATCTGAATCGATTCAGGGAGATTCAATGATTTGGACATAGACACAGCTATAAATGTTTTTTCTACATACCTCAAGGTACCTGGTGGATTGTGAATGCTGATGTGCTGGGATGGATGGTGTGTCACATGAGAGCATGAGGGGTCCCCAGCATGCTTGGCAGTGCATTCAGCAGACCCGGTCCATTTCCGGATCTGCAAGGGAGTGTGTGGGGGTCCCTGACCCCTGGCTCAGCAACTGGTGCCTCCTGTGTCTGGGGAGGCATCTGGGATCCCTCTTGTCTGATCATCAAGCCAGGGGGATGTAGGGAGGGTCCCCTGCATGCTCTGGTGGACCTGGAAGTGGACCGGAAGTAATTCCAGTCCACTTCCAGGTTCGCGACCAAGCATGTGGGATGATCCCCACCATGCTCCTGTGGGACGCTTCATCCACCCCCACATCATAGCATTCATAAGCCATGCCTGGTATCTCAAGGTATGTAGAAAAAACATTTAAAGCTGTGTCTATGGCCAAATCGCTGGTTCTCCGAATCAGTATTGAATCTTCGTACACAGATTCAGCCGAATTGAATCAGGACAGTGATCTGAATCAATGAATCAAATCACTGTTCCTAATTTGGGTTAATCCGAATCAAATACAGCCCATTTCACACACCCCTAGTATCCCTTAATCAGACTTACTATTATAAAATGTATTACCTCTTAAGATATATGACCGTATTGGTTGTGTGTGCTGAAAAACATGGGAAAGTCTTCGATGCATTTACCTGAGGCATCTAGAGGCTACAAACTTTTTTGAACTCCATTTGGGATAGGATGCATCACCTCCATTTTTTTTTTTCCATAGCAGAAATAATTATATTTGAAATAACCCTAACAAATTAATTTGCAGCAATGCCATGAGCTGTTAAAAACGGTGCTAAATTTGCAGCTATAAATTGGTGTTAATCCATTCACTTCAAGCACTGACTTAGGTTCTGAATAGAGTCATAGAAATAATTGATCTTTTGCCATAATTGCTAAACTGTAAAAAAATAAAATCAGTTCTGATAACTCTCAAAAATTTGTTTTGTATATGTTGTTTGTTTTTGGCTTTGTTCACCAAACAAATCAGAACAGCTCTAGGAGCAGAGATTTATAAATTATTCAATTGGGTATTTTCTGGCATTTTCTATAAAGAGGTAGAAGACCTTGCTGTAATGAACACTTGAGCATTTTATACAAAATAGAGCATCATTAATATAAGGTAGTAAATTGGGGATGGGCAATTATTTGGCCCATGGGCCACAGAGTTTTGGTGAACTGTCACAGACTGAGTCAGCATCCCTCTCCCCACACTGCACAGGACCTCACCAACCCTCCTGCCCCCCGCAAGCATCATCATCCCCTCTGCCTGGCTGGGTGCCTGCCTGGGGGTCCTAGCTGGTTTCCATGGAGACTCATAACTTGTGAAGTGCTGATGGCACTGGTCCAAGGCCCAGGTCCAAGCCTGGGCCCAAGCCCAGGCCCAGGCCCGGCCCAGGCTCAGCCCCAGCCCCAGGGCAGAGAATGTAATCTAATCCCTGCACATCCCTGCCCACAGAATACATGCAGGAACATGCAGGCATTGAGTCACAGCTCTGCTCTGTGCTCAACTGGGATGGGGCTAGGAGCTAGAATCTGGGGGAGTAGCATCTGGGAATGTGATGGGTGGACAGATGGCTGCAAAGGGGGTCAGGACATGTCCAGCATGACCCAACAGCTAAAGTCGCTGGCTCCCCATGTGCTGGATTCCATGACTTTGCAGCTGCCCGCCTGTGGGCTGGATACAATCAGTTGACAGGCTGGATCTATCCTGTGGGCCATATTTTGTCCATCCCTGTACTAAGGCAACCTGCCTCATAATGTAGTTCCATTTCCCCTCAGACAGAGAAGTGAAATAAGCCTGGATTTCCCACATCCCAGGTGACTGGGCTGTTGAATAAAATGGGATCACCACATTCTTGTGCCCTCTCCTCACTTATGAATCTAGCCCTAAAAAAAAAATTAACAAAATTATTCACCAAATGCAACTGAATTCACAAATACTTTCTGATGCCCAAAGCTGTATTTTTGGGAAACATGCTTTTCCAAAAAATAAATAAATAAATAATTTACAGAGTTCTAGTCCTAACCCTAATGTTAAACTCCTTTCTGTGGAAGAGTTAATCTTTGAATTCTTATTTTTTTTCAATTTTTCTTATGAATTAACAACTAGATTCAAATTTTTGAGGAGCATATAGTGCATGCCTACATATCAGAGGCAGCATGTCTTAGGTTCTAAACAATTCACCAGAGCTATGGTACCTATGTGAAAGCCAAAAGCCATAAAACCTCAGCCTTAATCCTTAAGCACCCCTAAGAGTGTATCAGTGCCTAAGTTTTCATCACTAATGTAAGTTTGGCTATATAGAAGGCTTGTATTTCTCCCAGAACAAAAGGCTTTCTTCTGGATGTCTACAGGAGTGCATGTGCATTGTCCACTTCAGGTACCTGTGAAGTATCCAGGATGATGCTAACACTTTTTCCTGGAACCTTCTGGTGTGCATCTGTAAGGTTCTTACGCATCATTTCAGGGACAGCCCTGTCCAGCTAAGTAGTCTCATTGGCTGCCTACTGGAAGAGGAGCAGCAATGCAATATGTAACTGCTACATGTGCAAATGGTTGTGCTGCTCCTGTTTCAATCCAGGTCTGGGACAGTCAGAACCACCTTGAATGAAATGTCTGTTTACAACTTTACATATTTAAAATTCTGTTTCTTCATATATCCAGAATTGCTTAGCTCATCTTTGGCTAAGTTGTATACCGAACAACTGCTAACACACATTGCATTAGAGTAGGGGTGCCAAAGATCTTGCCCATCCCATGGAGCTCCTAAAGGGCCTGGAAATTTGGTGATTGGACAAGGAGGAATGGGGCCCACCACTGAACTCCTAGCTATGAAGCCATGTTGGGGGCATGTTGTTGTCATTGTGATCAGAGGAACAATGGCTGTGTTAACCTCTATGAAGCGACCATTTGTCCTGCCACCACTGCTTCTGGGTTCTGACCCAGCATATGAGGTTTCCTGTAGTCCACATCTAGCTCATGAAGAGCCCCACAGTCCAGACCTGGCCTGGGTCCCAAGTGAGTATGACACCCCTGCATTAGTGTAACTGAATAAAATAAAATAAAAACAGTATATAAACAAAAACCTCCTATCTCTACCTCTTATGTAAACATTTCTTTCACTGGGCTACAGAACTATACCCACACTTACTATCTCTCTCGATACTTTCTGCTGAGTGGCAGAGCTTCAAAAAAGTTTGAGAATGCCTGCATCACAGCCTAGCCTAGCTTAGTAATTATAGCATTCTCTTTAGAAGTGGGAACTGTCGGTTTGAAGACCTTCAGGCATAACACCCACATTTTAGATTCCTGGATTGTGGTTTAGCCACTAGCATAAAAACAGATGCCACCACAGGTAGCATGTTCAAATTAAAAACAGTGAGTTATTGAAATTTAGCAGGGGGATTTGGGTTGTGAATCCCAATCTAATATAGGTACCCAAATCCATTAAAGAGGTCAAATTTTAGGTTGACTTAGACTTGGAGTATGCAAGTAGTAGTGGTGGGTGGATGGTTAGGAATATTCTGTTGATCCTTCTATGTAGACATGCGCTGCATGCTCCTTTAGGCCACTTCCAGACAACAGTGGCAGTGTGGTATGTGGCAATATGTCTGCAGTACTACATACTGTACATTCGGTTGTTCTCTATACTGTAAGGGGGGGGGAGGTGGGGAAAGAGGGGGATGACTCCTGCTTATCCAGGGAACAGAAAAACCTGTGCAAAAAATCCCCTGAGTGCTGCATGTAGGGGCAACATGCATCACTCAAAACTGGAGAGCCATGCTCCAGCTGCCAGCCAGGCTCCAAATGGCAGAATCACTGCTGCTGCAGTCCCAGAAAGTCCCCAAGATCCCAGGGAAGGCTGCTGGGGCCAAGATACACTACTGTTAGTTGTCCCTGAGAACCAAATGTCCTCATTTATCTGGATGCACCTCTAAAGATTAAAAGTGTCTTATATAAGTACCTGAAGACAATATCCTAAAGAATATTTTCTATACACTCAAAATCAGCTTCAAAGCTGACAAGAAGCTTGTCAAGAGGCTTAACAAATATGAAAAGGCACTGCCTCTATTTTTTTTCACAAAATTTTAGGCTTCATCCAGATTTTTATAGCTTTCTCAGAAACATGCTATATTTGCTACTGGTTGCTAATCTAGATGGATGAATGGTTTGATTAGATTATGGCAGTTCCATAATCTATAATTACTATCTACAATGGAGAAGGAATCTATTTGCAATCCTATACCACTGACAATATACAGTCCATGAAGCTTCTTTAATATTATACCAAAAATGCAAGAAGAATGTCACAATGGAAAGAGAAGTGGTAAGGATTTGGTCCACATTTGAAGGGGAAGAATACAGAAGAGTGAAACACAATACAAAAAAGTATGGAGACAGAATATTTAAATGTCAAAGTATAGACGCTGTCACTTTCTTTAAAAGAAAAGTCACTGAAAGGCACTTTATACTGGCAGGCTGTTGGGACTTACCCATTGGGATGTAAGCTTTCTAACTTTTTTGCAGTATGACATTGACTAATAATTGTAAGGGAAAATACTGATAGAATATTTCCAGGGTGAGACAATATCATGAGAAATATACCATGTCACTGAGAGCATATATTCCCAAATCGTCTTAGGATCCCATCTTTAGCTCTCAATTTCTTTTAGAAATACAGAAGCTACAACAGTTCAGTAGCTAACAATAATGCAGGACTTTCCAGCCTGCAACTTGGAGTCACATAAACAGAGAGAAGATGACTGGAGATGCATAAACCTCCCTATTTATTAATAATTCTGTATATCGACATAAATTTTAAAATGGAAATTTATATTAGTAGTTTTAGAGGTCATGTTTATGCTAAACTCTTTAATTATTTCTCAAGATGAGAAATGCTTTTCCCATATGTTTTTCCTATGGCTGAATTTTAATGTGTGTCACTAGAAATATTACTGGGTACCATATTTAATATGAAATACAAGTATCAGTGATACTTCAGCGCCTTTCTAGCATCCACAGCTACAGTATTCACTGGAACATTAACGAGTTTACAAGTAACAAATCAGAAACTAGAGATAATTTTGTTTTTATCATCTTTCTTATGCAAGGAGGAAAAAGGAAGCTCGCAATACAAAACAGACAGGAGATGAAATATAAAATATTTAAAAGGAAAACATTTTCAAGATCTTGTTTTGAAATAAACTATGTACGGTTAAGAAAAAAGGCCTTCCTTCCACTTTTCAAAGTTCTAGGTGGAAGCCAAAAATATTACCCAAAGCATTGCATCTTTTTTTTCCATTGATCTCTCCCTCTCCCCCTTTTTGGCACCAAAAATAGACTCCACTATTCATTTTTCCACTACTGAGCAGATGGAAGAATAAATGTAATACCTTCAGTTTGTTTGATGGAGGGTCATTCAAATCACGGTCATTCTCCACAATATAATTTATGGTTTGAATATAAAAGTCTTTATTTAATTTTAACTGTCAGGAAATCAAAAAAAATGTACATTTAATCATGGAATATTATGCAAAAAAGGATTATATTATACACATTATATTATGCACCAGTTTTACCACAGGAAATTACTACAACATTTTCTCCACTCTCTTCCACTGTTTTAAAAATTAGATACACCTGTGCAATATTAAAATCAAAATCTTTAAAAAGCAGTTACATTACTAGGCTTTCTTCCTTTGTCTAAACCCATTCACCTCAATGATATTACATGTAAAGTTAAGGCCTGATCAGCTAAAATCAGGCTATGTCTATTAATTATAAACATGCAGCTCTTAAAAATGTTTAGTAGTGCTAAACATAGACATGTTTAATAGTGCTAAACATAGAGTGCAGGACCTTAAAATAAGCATTTCTCTTGAAAGCATCACAAAAGTAGATGATTGCTCTGCAGAAACATATTTAATGTTTTGGTGAATAGTGAATAAAATATTTCTGTAATAATTTCTTAATCATGCTATAGATATCTTAAGTAAGATCCATCTGTTGTTGTACTTCATACCGTGTTAAAGATACTTGGAGAAGGAATTCTCTATTAGAATAATTGAACTTAAAAGTACTTTGAGTATCACCCTTCTGTTTTCATATCCAAGAAATCTATAATGACTATTTTAGGTCTTAATATTCTAGCTATATAAAACACACAGACAAGAACCAGAGGAGCAGGAACCCATGTAGGAAACACAGAATTTAACTGCATATTCTTTTCTTTTTGACTACTTTCTGTAGGGAAGCACGGTGTAAGATACTTCAGACACCAGAGAGAAAAACGGGAAACAGTTTAATTTACACAAATATCATTGAACATAACACAGATCCCGTGTTTTCAACATTAAACACATTACTTAAACTGAGTTAGATTTTCCTGGTATTCCTGCATAGCTGTTGGCACCTCACTAAGGCTCATTTTGTATTACTCAGAGTGCCTTGTCTTTAATAGCAGTCTTGAAATTAACAGCCCTAGGATGAACCTCCCACTTTACATGTTAGGAAGTTATCTGATTGCCAAACAAACTTGCTATAATTGGATTAGGCTGTGTACAGAGCCTCATAAATCTGTCCAACTCTGGTAATTTGGGGATAGTGGAGATGTTAAGTACTGACAGCTACAATTTTGGGGGGTTTAAAGTAGGGGAAATGCACAAGTGAATTGATTAACTGGCAGGAAAACAAACAGAGAAGATGACTGCCATTGACAATTTACCTCTGACATCTGCAGGGCTGGTTATCAATTTGTTTACTGGTGAGCGTTAAACAAGTGCTAACATGATTCACCTTTTTAGGCTCTCCTTAGTGGTTCCTAGTGCAGGCCTCAGATTATAGAAAAGTCAGTAGGAAATAGGCAGAAGGGTCTTTATTACACCAAACAAATCTGCTACTCTGGTCTCATACTGGTACAGGGGAATACACTAAGGGCATAGACAGAAATTAGGTTTGTTGTGTGACTGGCTGTTTGAAAGACCTCTACAGCCATGCCCTAACAGGATAGCATAGCTGCAAAGCACTTTAAAAGTGCCCAATTGTGGGACAAATTAATCTACAGGCTGGGCAGACCTCAGACAGAGCTCCCGTGCCTCTCTTTACCTCCTCCCATCCTGAAGACAGCACTGGAGCTGACAAGGGGTGAGGAGGCAGAACTAGGCGAGAGAGGCTGCAGACATATAACCTCTCTCCCCTGGATTGACTCAGAAGTGGAGATCTATTGCTGCTCCCCCTCCTTCCCTCCAAGGCCAAACAGTGAACATCTGTTAGGTTGTAGGGGGTTCGCTTTCTGTGAAGCACGACAAGTTGCAGTGGGGGGCTGCATGTCTGATAGCCCCCTAAGAGGATGACATTCATAGAACATATATAGCAATAGGGCTTTTAACCCTTCAGCCTTCCTATACTTGTGTTTAGTGTTGACAGTTCTGTTGTATATACATGATGCAAATTATTATAATCCAGAGAGAGGGAGCTGTATACTTAGATGATACTTACTGTATTTTTTTATAAGATTTCGTAAAGTGATATCTTCTATTGGACCAGTTACATAGTTGGAATAGAGTTAAACAAGATTTTGGATAAAAAAAATATTCTTCTTCAGGTCACAAACCAAACAACATTTGTATTGATTTTCCTTTTTTATTCTTTGAACAGAAAGAGCGAGAGAAAGGTTCTAATCTTGCATTTATGTTTCGACTACCTTTTGCTGCTGGAAGGGTTTTCAGCATCAGTATGTTGGACACACTGCTTTACCAGGTACTATAAAATAACAATATCTGCTGTACCACTAATGCTGTACTACATAAATACATTGTTACTATATAACTACTCATTCATTATACACAGTTTTTAAAGGACATCCTACCTTTCATACACTGAAGTTATGCAATAATGTATTGACACTTAAGATATCAACCTGCATATAATAAATCATTACTAAACTGAAGAGTTACTTGTAAAGCAGTTCAAAGAAAAGCTTTGATTTTTTTCAGATATATGTTATAGTCTTCTTTCATATGACTCATGTAGATACAGACCAGCAACTACACTTCGAAATGTAGGTGGCTGAGCCAGATAATTGTCAGGAGCAGCAGAGTGTATCACTGTGCAGCAGAGTGTATCGTTCCTTCATACTTGTGGATTGGGCATTCAGTTGTTATATGTCTCATGGTCTGTTCTGGGTGGCCACAGTCACACACTAGAGAGTTTTAAATTTTCCATCAGTGCATCAAATATCTGCATCTCCCATGGTTTGTGCATATAAAGTTTAAAGTTGCCCATGAGCATCACAGGAGATCAAAGCCAGGGACCTTGTGCTGTGGATCTATCACAAGATATTTATGTGGGACTTCTTGTGAATGCCATTAGGTTTTCCAAGCTTCATCAGGGTAAAAGTTTAAGCACATGGATTCAGAAGGGATTGCACAATTTTAGGCAAAGGTGAAGGGAATTTTTGAGGTCTTGGTGGATGGGTAGATGTTTGTTTTCCTTAATTTGCTGGATTTCCATCAAGTTGCTGCCTCGTAACAAATGAGTGGAGGAATGATATGTGGCAGCATGGAAAGACAAGTTGATGGGGCCAACTTTAATATATGTTATATTAAAGTTTCTTCAATGAATTTACGCTTGTTTTTGTAGTTCTGGAGTGGTGATAGTTAGAAATATCACAAGAGATTAGAAACAGATATAACCCCCAATTACTCTAGTTAGAGGTATATTCAGATAGATGGTGCAACTGTGCAAGAATCCATCCACATCAAGCAAGCTGGAGGATCTGAGCAATACAAAGCAATTTTTTTCTGGCCCTGCAGTCTGTGAAAGGCATTGCAGAGGAACAAATGAGGCTGTGATGATAGCATTCAGACCATTTCTATTTTGATCCCAAAAAGAGAGAGAGTTAGATTCAAAGAAAATAGGGTGTTTCCTCTTCTGCCAGGAATATTCCAAGGCAAGGGCAAAAAGATAATGAAGCATATTCTGCATGACTGTCTGTTCACTCATCGTCAACTCAGCAATGATCACTACACGCCTTCCCCCTTACAAGCAGTTCCTGCTTCTCACAGTAGAATATTGCACCTGGAGCTCCTTGTAGCCAAAATAAGGGGCATATTAGTAATGCAGAATATATACATCAGCTCATCTGAGGAGTAATTATACCACTGTACCTATAATTGCTATATCTTGCCTTGTATTCTGGTTTACAAAGAGAAGATCCAGTGCTGCCCATGAAAATCAGGATTACTTATGTGAATAATGTTTCTCACATATATTTATAAGAACATGTCCGGAGTACTGGATACAAGATTCTTCCCCCTTAATCACAATGAATGATATCTTACCATCCATCCACATCCTTTCACAGCAACTAATGAAGGGAGTTTTGTCCCACAAAAGCTTGTGGTATGCGTGTGTGGGGGCGGGGGGAAGGGGCGTGTATGTATGTGTGCACATTCATACTTTGGTTAATATATAAGAAGCAAATCTACCCTGTCTTTTACTATCCAGCTGCACTAGATGCATCTTAGGGTACTATGTTCTTATCTGAAAACTTGTTAAATCAACTTCATTTTATAGGATTAGGCTCCAAGTGCTCAGTTTTTTTCCAGAAATTTATTCAGTGTCATGATCAATATATTCTTTAAGCCTTAAATGTAGTTACAGATAAAATCACTTTGAAAAAATATGCATGTGGTGCAAAACAGATTCTTGTAGTCAGGTTCATTTGTCACTGTCTCTCAGTACAGGAAGTAAGCTAGTACACATATGGATGCAAAAACCAGAGGTAAACCCACTCCATTTAAACTCATTCATCAATCGCTCTGTATTTTGGAAATAAATGTTTTCACTCACAAGGCACAGTCTAATTTTGCCCTAGATTATGAACAAGGATTAAAGTATTATTTTATAAGAAGATAAACAAGTATACTCTCTTATGGAAACAGATTTTTGTCATCAACCTTTAACTCCTGCCATTACATAAGTAGTTCCAATATTTTATATTTGTTCCCAGGCACTGGCAGTTGGGATCCTTTTTTCAACCAGAACACTTCCATATTATTTAATGGAGTGAGATCTTTATAATTACATTTTAAAATAAAATTTTATTTTCCATTTTCTGTGCTAAACCATCCATTATTTTCTTCAGATTTCCACTTCTGACCCAACCAGTTACTTTTATTTGGTGTTCCTGTGTCATATATACCAAGTAACAAGTGCTGTAAAAACATCTGCTTTTTCCATTTTCTTCTTCCTGCCATGATTTCCACACTGCAGCTTTTTCTTTCTGAGTAGAATTTAGGATTTCTCCTTTATTGTTTCCTCAAGAAATCAGATTGAAACCAAAACCCTATCTCTATTTTACCTCTGAAACCACATTGAGACTCAAATAGAAACTCTAGCCAAAGGAGTGAGTCTATTGAGTGGAATATGGGCAAAAATCTTCCCAGCTATGGACAGGAGTGCAATGCCATGGTAATTACTGCACTCCAGTCTATCTCCTTTCTCAAATATAGTTATGATTCTGGCATTTCTCAACTCACTGGGAATCTGTTCATGTTTCTAGATTTTCAGAATAATGGCATTTAGTTAGTGAGACAGCTTTTTCCACCACGCTTATGAGTTTCAGCTGGTATTCCAACAGCACCGCATTTTGTTCTTCATCAGCTCTGTGGCTTTCAAGGCATGTTGATAGGTTGGTGGGTCTTCAAGGTAGTCATTAATGGGATGTTGTTGAATGGCTTTAATGGGGTTAGCTTCAATACCACAATCTCAGTTCAGAGGCTGTTGAAAGTGTTTCTTCCACAGTACGTTGATGGTGGAGCTGTCTTAAAACAATGCTGTTCTATCCTTGGACTACTGAGGCATGACTCCTTGTGTACTTGGCCCATAGATGGCTCTGGTTGCACTGAAAAATTATGCATATCATGGCTGTCAGCAAACTTTTGGATCTTTTTTGCTTTGTCCTCCCATCACCAGTTCTTATACTCCCAAGTCTTCCTCTGGGTCTCTATTTTAATTTGTCAGTAAGTGTGTCTCACTCCTATTTTGAGTTGCTAGCGTTCTAGCAAGCTTTGAAGACTTCTTTTTCTGTCAGTGCAAGCTTGAATTTCTTTATCATTCTCATCAAACTGGTCTTGATGTTTCTTTGTGGAGAAGCCTAGAGATTCTTCACATGCCTCATAGATTTCTTTCTTAAGCCTCTCCCAGTGGTGATACAGTGTCAAGATCATCAGGAGCTAGGGACAGACATCCAAAAAGCTGGAGCCTGAATTGATTCAATCTTTGTAGGTTAGTCTAACCTGCCTAGGTTGAATTGATTTGTAACAGTGCAAGACATTCCTTGTGGACTGAGGGCACATGCCTGCAGTTGCTCAGACCAGGAGCCGGGGAGTGCTAGAGCACTAGAGTGTGGCAGGGAAGCTGTTTTGTGGGGGCATGGCTAGCCTGGGCTGAACAGGCCAGAGAGGGGTTTAATTCTCCCATCCCTGTCTCACCAGCAGGAACCCAAGCTGCCCCGCATTGCTGCTGGAGCAGTAGGCCACCATGGCCCCTGAGGCATATGGGGCAGGAAGGGGGGTTATTCTCCTCTCTACCCCCACTACCCGCAGGGACCACAGGTGGTCTGCCAAGCCTGACCTCCACTTCTAACACTTGCTCTGGCTTGGGACAAAGAGCAGAATAATCCCCCTCCATTGGATGCTGGAGGGAGGGGGAATAATCCCTGGCCCTGGCCCCTGCCAGCTGGCATCTGGCTATGACCCCACCCAGCTGCTGCAGTGGCAGGGGGGCAGGGCCCTTGATGGGGGAAGCAACCCCATCATAGTGTCTGGGAGCATAAGCCCCTTCCCAGTGTGGGGAGGGGGTCCAGTGTGGGGCAGGCAGTGCTGCACGGACTGGGGCTTGGAGCTGCTGCCACCACCACTGCCACTGTGGTCCACAGCAGCTTTCCCTGTCCCACAGTGTTCCCTCACTCCTGCCAGGAAGAGATTCACACTCAGGGAAACCATGAGAGGGACTGCTGTCCCTAGCATGGTCACTCCCCACTTCAGTGGCCAGGCAGGGACAAGGCCAGATACTAGCAAGCAGGGCCCCTTGAGTGGGGGGCAGAGAGCAGGGTTATTCCCCACTCTGCCTCCAGGGCACTGCAGTGGGGTTTGCCTGCCCTGACCACAGCCGCTGCCACTTGCCCTGTGCCTGGTTCAAGCAGCAAAATAAAACTTTTCCTGCCCCACTCTCTCCGGCATCTGGTGAAGGGGGCTTATTCCACTGCTTGTCCTGGGCACAGAGTGAGTGGCAGCTGGGGTGGGCAGATCCTGTTACTGTGCCCTGGGGGAATAAACCCTCTCTCCGTCCCCACCTTAGGTGCCTGACAGATGGGGCTCTGGCTCCACACCTGTCCCCACCCAGCTTCTAGAGGGGGGAGCAACAGTGATGGGGCACCTGTCACAGTTTCCCCAAGTGCATGTCTCTTCCCATTTGGCGGCCCTGCTGCAGAGCAAGGAAAGCTGCTGTGGACCGCAGTGGTAGTGGCTTGCCAGACTCTGGCCTTCTCCAAGCCCTGGTGCTGCTGCACACAGTCAGCCACAGCTCTGCAGTTGGTGCCCCCTGCTGGAAAGGGTCTTGCACTCCCAGACATTATGACCCCCATCAAGGGCCCTGCCCCTCGCTGTTACAGCAGCTGGGCAGAGGAGTGGTCAGATGCTAGTCAGCAGGGTCCCTAGGTAGAGGGCAGGAACAGAAGTTATTCCCCTCCCCTTCTGTGTCCTGCAGAGGGGGCGTATTCCGCTGCTGGCCCCAAGCAAGGAGCAAGCGATGACAATGGCAGTTGGGATGGGCATACCCGGCTGCAGTCCTCCAGAGGCAATGTGGGTAGAAGAGGGAATAAACCCCCGCTCCCTGCCCCCTCTGTCTCAGGAACCATGGTGGCCTGCTGCTGCTGCAGCAGCAAGCAGGGGACCCTCGGTAGACCTGGCTCAGGTCCTTGCCAATGGGACAGGGATGGGGGGATGCTATTTTTCCCTGCTTGGCTGGGGAGCAGAGGAGCAGAGCCAGCCCTACTCTGCTGGAGCTGAGAGCCTAGCCTAGAGAGCATGCAAGGGGACTTTGGTTTAAGTTAAATCGGGAATGGGTGTGGGACAGCATTGCATAAACCAGTTTGATCCAAATCACTTACGTCTGATACTACATTCAACCAAGTTTATCTCAAACTAGTTTCAGCCATTTTCAAACTGGTTTATGTGCACTGAACATCTGTTCTGTTACAGGTTTTAACCAGTTTCTGATCACTTAAACCAGTTTATGTGTAATGTCTGCCCCAAGCCATAGACCTGCCTGGTTTCACATTGGCAGGGATCACATTGCACTCTTCAAAGAAAGGAGGATAAGGAAATGCATTCTATACCCTCTGAACTGTTGTGACTTTCAGTTATATTTTTAGAAGTTTCCCCTGGATTTTTCCTGGTACTCTGAATTACTAAATGACACAACCTCCCCTTAAGACATCTTGTTTTGCAACATGTTTTTTCACACATGCTAAAACAAATTGCTTTACATACATACGTTTACTCCACGGATCAGTAGTTAATATATATGGTATTATGTCACATGGTGTCATACGACACAATGGGAAAAGGAGCTAGTTCAAGGTTTGAAGGGCTAAATTTTTCATTCTGACTCTACTGCTGTTAATTTACCTTTTCATAATTCGTATTATATTTAAATGGAGTGTCCTAATCATTATTTTAATCTCTCCAAAAGGTGCTTGGCCTTTTCATTTAGATAAAACTTTCGTACCAAATGTATTAAGCTAGTTAAATCCCATGCACTGCTTAATACCTTAGGAAGCATCTATTCATTTTCTATTTATATTCACCACTATGGATAATATGTGCTTCGTGGGGGGGTTCATATTTTATTTTTTGTACAAATACTTCTAGTAGAAGAGTTGATACCTCTATAAAAAAAAGAATCCCTTTCAGAGTTATATTTTAGAATGTAAATCAGTTATGATGTATATGTTCTACTTTACACATTCAGTCATGTTGTATGTGAATTTTAATTACCTGCCAATCTGTACACTGAAGCTTTTCCTTTTCTCTCCTCATTTAATCTTTCAGTCATTTGTGAAGGATTATATGATCTCTATCACAAGACTTCTGCTGGGACTTGATACCACACCAGGATCTGGGTTTCTTTGTTCTGTAAGTTAAAAAAAAAGCAGATGATTACAAAATGCCATAGAAGGTTCTGTACCCTCCACAAAATACCTCTGCTTTCTTTGTACTGTAATTTCTTTTATTACAGTCCAAGAAAAGACTCCATCTGTTTCCCTTTTCTTCAGAAAATTAGTTAGGAAAAGTAGGTGGAAATTTACAACACTTCTGTCTAATTGCAAAGCAAAAAACAAACTTCCTATATCAGTTTCCTTACAGAAACTGTAAGGAAATTGAGAAGTTATGCTAGTTTCTGGCATTTAAATAATTGTTTTGGAGAAAAGAATTATATTTTCCTATAATATTTTTTACATGAATTAACAAATGAAACTGCCTAGCTTCATGGAAATTATTAGTTACACTGAGGCAACTGGAGAGATGTTAGTAGCGGGGTTCCCCAGGGCTCAGTCCTTGGGCCCGCGCTGTTCAACATCTTCGTTGCTGACTTGGACGAGGGGGTGGAAAGCAA
>JAGPOW010001543.1:58594162-58607330 GCA_030014935.1 Caiman crocodilus | reverse complement strand
GGGGCGATCAGCAGGAAATAGGGCAGACTCTTTTTTCCAGGGCACCACCAGGGGTAACTAGGACCAATGGTCACAAGTTACTGGAGAGCAGGTTTAGGTGGGACATTAGGAGGCACTACGTCACAGTTAGGGTGGCTAGGACGTGGAACCGGCTTCCTAGGGCAGTTGTTCTTGCTCCTACCTTGGGCATCTTTAAGAGTAGATTTGATAGATACTTGGCTGGGGTCCTGTGACCCCGGCACTCGTTCCTGCCGTTGGCGGGGGGTCAGACTAGATGGCCTGCTCTAGGCCCCTTCTGACCCTAGATACTATGATACTATGATTTGACTAGCACTTATCTAACCTACTCACTCAGAATCACAGGGTCATAAGGAAGTATCTCTTGCAGGAACTTCACAAGATCATCTAGTCCAACTGAATTTGTACTAGGTGCAGAATCATGGTAAAATTAGGCCATAGGCATCAGATAAAGATGGTGGCAACTGGTTAGATGATTTTAGGGTACAGTGGGTGTGTCTACCCATCACCATATGAGCTGTAACTGTGCCAGACTGTCACTGCACTGTGCACACTGCACATGGGTAAATTACCCAACTACATTGCCATAGTGGTGCTCTATAGCCAGGGAGTGCGCTACTATGGCAATGTAGCTGGTGATTACACGTAGACACACGTGATCACTATGTTGCCATAGGGTGATGTGTAGACACACCCAATATCTCCAATATCTAAAAATGTCAGAAATGTATATACTTCAATTACACTTACTCCAACTTATCCTGAGTAACAAAGCAAGTCACTTGGACTAGTATCTGTTCCTAAAATACTGAGAATTTTGTACAGAGGGGTTTGATAGATATAAGGAAAACTAAATTCATTGGCACAGATGCTTTGTAAATATTGTACTGTATTCACCTCAATTAACTCAAAAATGAAAAGTAAAAGGCACTGAACAACATGAATAAACTGAAATGTATCTGGAAATGTTGAGCTATCTGGGAGACTAAAGGTTTGATCCAAAGGCTGCTGACATCAATAGGTTTTGGATCAGACCTACAGGGAACAAATATCATAAGCAATTATTCATATGAAAAATTGCATTATACTAATATTATTTATGTGACCATGAAAATGAACAAGCTTAATGCTAGTTTCAGAAGTTTGTTTAAAAATATTTTAAATATTTAACAATGTACTTTTTATGCCAGTTGCTATACTGTGGCAAGATATTGTAGCAAGGTGTTTGAGTGTGTTTTACACAGCATGCATGCATTATGGGTCTCTAGTGGCTTCCTTTTGTAAATGATGCTAATGCAGTAGTCATAAGAGAATTTTCAAGTCCATTTCTTACATTCTTCACATGCACTATGCAGCTTTTACTTCTAAATATTCAGGCTACTGGACCAACTGATAAATACTGATTTTCAGCACAAAATAGTCCTTGAATTTCTCAGTCTTTCCATGACATCGTGTTTGTATTGTAAGCCATTTTACTTTGCCATCAGCTTCTTGAAATAGCATTGGATATGTGGTGCCAAATAGAGAGGCCCTCTTTTAAAGGTCCACCTATTTGCTTGAAGTATTAGACAGGAAAGGAAAGAACAATAATAAATAAATAAAAAAGAGAATAAATGGAAACACTGTGAGAAAGGTAGAATACTAGTATATAAGTAAGCGTGAGACTAAACCGTTGATGCTTTTGAACAGTCCTATGCCAAATAAGAGACGCAATTATTTGGAAAAATAAGAAGCATGTTTTTTATTTTTATTTTTCTAGATGAAAATCACAGAAGATGATCTCTGGATTAGGACATATGCCAGGTTATATCAAAAGCTTTGTTCTTCTTCAGGCGATATTCCCATTGGGATCTATAGAACTGAATCTCAGAAACTTATCACATCAGAGGTTTGTTTGGTTTAACATACTTATTCTCTCATTTTGATAACAGAATATAGAATAGGATTTTGTACTGAAGGAACCCAACCTACTTCAATGCTAAGGTACTACTAATACTTGTAGTACAACAACTCTACACAAATATATTTGATAAGGTAGTCTGACAGTATAACACAATAAGTGTAACTTTTTGAACTGCTATAAGCTATCATAACGCTTGCTAGTAATTTTTCTTTTTATTCCATTTCTTTCTCTCACTAGCATCACTAGGGTCTGTGTGAGGGATCCTTACAGGGACAGTGTCTTAAATCAAATACATGAGAAGAACTCAGGGTATTAAAGTGGAGAACAAGGATTATGCAATAGCATGTTGTATATGAACACACAGTCCGTGCTATTTAAAGACTGGTCTTAGAACCTTGTTACACAGTAATTCTGGATTGTAAACACATTAACACCTGAAACTATTTAGAAGTGCCTGTTATGCAACTCAAAGTTACAGCACTCCACAGCAGGATTATCTCTGATCTGTTCTCCCTAGCTTATATTACGCTACACTTTAGTGTAAATACTCCACCTGCCTCCTTCTCCCTCTGGCCTGGATTGGACCCATTGTTACACTTCTGACCCTCCCTAGTACTCCAGATTCCCATTCACTGCTTTCCTCGTCTTCCTCCCCCTCTCCCTTCATTTACTTGTGGTTGTCTGCATTGTCTGCCCTAGGGAACAGGCAGGGAAAGGTTAACCTGCTTGTCCAACTATCACCACTGAGGCAATCTGAGTCTGACTCCCCTCAAAGAGCAGCAGCCTAGCAGTGGCAGCAGCAGCAAGGCAGGCAGATTAACCCTTCCTTGCCTGCTCCCCAGCATAGGCAGCCAAATGTAAGTGGGGTTTAAACTGAAATCAGCTGGTTTAAGACTCCAGTGCAGGCTTAGAGCTGGGACCCAAAATCAGCTGATTGTCAGTCCTGGCACTGCAGAGGAGTTAATTCAAGACTCCCATGTGGTAGTGGGGGCTGGGACTAACAGTCTGCAGATTGTGGGTCCAGGTCCAATATGGCACCGAGGATGCTTGACGATTCTGTGCAGAGGGTAACACTAATAGTCCTTAATCATAGTAAGCAATACCATGCAACTGCTCTGAACAAATTCTAACTTTTAATACAGCATGGTAATGTCTACTATACTCAGGTAAAACTTGTGCTAAGTGTCCTGTGCTACAATGCTCTTTTACTAGTGTCTAGCACAGAGGACAGTGTATTTGGAAGTGGTGGTCTACAGTAGATGCTATTATAGTCACCCAACGCTAGGTGGCAGAAGAGCCAGGAAATAGCCTGTTTGCAATGAGCAAAACATTGAGATGTGGACATATAACATATACAGTGGTGTAATTTACCTTAGTATAGTTATTCCTAAGTTTCTAATGAGTAACTGCTTCAGAATGGAGTTGCTTAAATCAGGGGTGGGCTATTCATTGGACAGCCCAGATATACAGAACCATTAAGAAAGTCATATATACACCAAATTTCAGTGAAAATCCTAAATCAGATAAGCCTTCAGAACACATTGCAAATCACATTGTTACAAAGGCTACTACAAACACAAGCACTGTGAGAGTTTATATAAAGGAAGTAAAGTGTGTTTTGGGGGATGGGGTTTATTACAGAAATTAATTCAAAGTTCCTGTTTTTGTTTTGCCAGTTCAATTTAAAAAGTGGTCTAATTTTCATGACCTTGATGTAAGTGACCTTGATGTCAGTGGGGGTTATTTGGAGGATGACACCTGGAAGCTTCCAGCAAGCTTCGTGGGGTTGAGGGTTGAGCAGCAGCTCTCAGCATAGAATATGCTACATGGCTGCAAGCAGCACATTGAATACAGTGTGCTTAAGTAAAGATCTACATTGTTACAGTCCAAATGGAGTCAGTCCCATTATTTTTGCATGGCACTTTGTGTATGAAACAGTGGGCAGGGATGCAGGTGGCCTGTTTACCAATAGAAGTAGCTATTTCTAGAGAGCTGTGGACAAACCACTCATAATTGTGCGTTTTGGGATAATTCTGCTCTGGATTCAAGCAAGTTCCACCAGTGTAAGAGTTAACAATCTCCTTACTACATCGATATAAGCATGTTGTGTTTCTAAGCATAGACTCAATTAAAAAATAACAAACTATGCAAAGTAGCTCTTTGGCACAAGAGATGAAGAGTCTGCAACAAAGAAGCCATTCTATTTCTGTTTTAAAAAGTCCACAGGAATTATCACTGTACCAATAGATAAATTAAATAGAATAACTTGGCACTCTGTTATTCTCAGCTGCCAGTTGCCAATGCGAATAGTTGCAGAATTCCTGTTACATGACTGAAATATATGGTAATAAGAAGTGTTTTAGTAAATATCTGTGCCAACAATTTGTGACAAAAGACAGAAAAGAAACTTCAGTAAAATTTCCACAAACAAATATTTCCATTTTCAATTAGCTTAAATTGATCTGTTGTTGTGCTCACATCTATTCAGTCCAAGGGTGGATGCTGGAGCCTAGAATCATGTGCTAGGTCCTGGTCAATTTATTATATGTAGGACATGTTAACTACACTTCAAAAATGCAAGCATTCACACATTCAAGTAGAAAGTGATTAATGCTAATGTAGCAAAGTAAAGTTAGGACTTTTGGGGCAAAGAGTGTCTCCAGACTGTGGTAAGTAAAGTATGTTTAGATAATGTCCGATTTCTACACAGAGATAAAAAGGGTTACCAGAGGTCCAGGTTTTCCCACACACGTGCTCTTTTTTGGACCCTTGTGCTATCTCGGGGGCAGGGAGGGGGTTTAAAATAACAGCAGATGTCTGGGTTTTCTGCTTCCCATGTCTGACTGCTCCAAGCTGAGAGCAGCAAGCAAGGTGATTGGCTGTTGGGGGTCATATGCTCCCTGCGTGGGGTCTGACAAGCCCGGTAAACAGAGCGAGAGAGAATGTGGGAGCTGTTTGGGTGGCAGGCCTGGGGAGGCAGGGGTCTTCGGGTTGGAAGTGAAGGGCACCATCAGGGCCGGGGTAGAAGATGCTGCAGGTCCAGGGTGCAGGACACCAGCAGCACTGAGGGGACAGGGGACTGTGGGGTGGGAGTGAGAGCAACTGGCAGGGCAGGGGGCTGCAGGTCGGGAGTGAGGGGCACCAGTAGGGCTGCAGGGGCAGGGGCTGCAAATCAGGAGTGAGGGACACTGGCAGTGCTGGGGGGGCAGGGGGCTGCAGGTTGGGAGTGAGAGGCACTGGCAGGGCTGGGGGAGGGGCTGCAGGTCAGGAGTGAAGGGCACTGGCAGGGCTGGGAGTGTGGCAGGGGGCTGTGGATCAGGAGTGAGGGGCACGGGGGATGGGCTGAGGGATTGTGGGTTGGGTGTGCAGAGCACTGGCAGTACCAGGGGGCTGCAGGTTGGGAAGAATGTGTGCCAGCAAGGGATGGGGGGCAGGGTACTTCTGTTTAGGAGAGAGGGGAACTGGCAGGGTTGGGGTCAGTGGGTCTGGAGTGAGGGGCAGAGGCAGGGCTGGGGGTGTTTTGCTTGACAGTGAGAGGCAACAGAATGGGCAGGGGCAGGGCAAAGACATGTCACTGCTCTCCCCCCAACCCCCATCCCCCTGGTGACAGGTGTACTATTTTTTGGACCTGGCAATATGGTAATCCTAGTGAGTGATCCTCACTGGCTTCAGTGCAGTGGGAAGGCTGGGACCAACAAACAGCCTTCTTCCAATTCTGGCCCCACCGCACATTGGAACCTTGTACTAGCTAAACAGACATTCCTATTGTACTAAGTCTTCCCAGGCAGCTTCCAGATGTATTAGTTTCCAGGAAATGTTATATTTAGATCATAGTAAGCATTACCATGTGACTGCACTGGTCTGTTTGCATATGGGCTGTGTATTTTGCATCCTAGTTTTTATTATGGTGTGGATACAAAGGCTCCTGTTTTATTTGCGGTTACTTTATTCTCATTTCTCTGAAAAATAAAACAAATCAAATCAATTAATCTCAACCAGCATTGGGTATATTTTTGAACAGCTGGAAAGAGACAACTTAATTTACAACAGAGTACTATGGGATGGCTTTCCCTAATAGCCTACTGTTCTCTATCTGAATTTTCAGTAGAGGTGATTCATTGTGTCTTCTTCTCTAGGTTTTTCAAAACACATATGAACTAGTGGACTGCACTTCTACATTATTGTTAGTTCATACTTTTCATATCAGTATCACTATAACACTATCCATCATAATCATCTCTTGGAGAAGAACAAGGGTAATAGCAGTGCCAACATAAGAAAAATTAGGCATAGTTTTCAATATTATAGAGGACACAGCATCCTTTTCTACTCCATTGAACTCCCAGAAGCAGGGACATGGTAGAAGTAGTAAGAAAAAATAATTTCCTGTAATATTCTGTGTTTGGTCAGTGTACTACACACAAACCACAATAAAAAAAGTCATTTAAAAGCAGCAAGATTAAATAGTGACTTACTAAAAGGCACTAAATAGTCATACAATTTACCACAATGATTTAGCTCAGTGTTTTCTTCATGTTCACCTACTCTCCTTCTCACATATCCATGCTTTCTAATATATGGCCCTTGTTACACATTGCACCGTGAGCTGCAGAATTCTTTATTGGCTTAGTGCTAGCGTGTAATCACACCTTCAATTTGCATCAAATCAGCGGGGAATGTCCACACCTTAATGGAGCAGGTACATAATGAGTGCGTTAAAACCCATAAAGGTGTTGACGTGCAGATGATTCAGGGGTTAAGAGCTCTAGAAGCTTCCCATTATTAATATGTAACTAGGCTCTATAACAGAGATGCACAAACAAACTACCCTTTCCTAGCCAGCTGGCAAACAGCATCCATGGGAAAGAGCTATGTAATGATCACCTTTATAATTACTACTGGTGTATTTTTCACAAACCATTGAGACTTCTCTGCAGGGAATTGTGCACCCCAGTGGAGTTACTTTGGTTAGGAAACATAATTTTTAATTGAACAAGTACCAGCAAGTAAATATCTATCAAGGTCATTCTGTGGACTGCAGAGGCCAGATCCAATAAACAAGTTAAGATTTCTAATTTCCACATAGGTCCTGAATCTAAAATTGTTATCCTTAAGACCCTGATTCCATTCAGCTACTACCTAAACCTGAAGATGCCTAAGTCTATAGATCTCTAAGTACCCCAAATAACTACTTCAAGCCATGTCTAGAATTGTCTCTAATTATAGTCTGTTTGTATACAGAACAATCACTGAAGCAGGGACTGTAGAGTGTAACCCAGCCTCCTTGTTCTTTAACTATTGTACCATGTTAGAACTGCTAGCCTAGAGTGTAATGTTTATTTTTGCTCGCCGTCTTGCTACCGATGGATTTTGAATTATTCCAACTGAGCAAAGAGTTACAGCTTGGTGGGTTGGATCCTGGTAAGGTGAAAGATGTAGATATGAATCTCTTAGAGCAGGGACAGGCAAAGTCCAGCCCACAGACTGGATTCGACCCATGGTGCACTCTATTTCACAGCAGCACCTGTCCGTGTCACTGCAGCCAGTTTCCACGGAGACCCCGGGAGCGGCAGGGCCATGACAGCATGGGCCAGGATTTCCATGGAGACCAGCCCCATCAGTGCTGGCATAGCATGCAGCTGAGTGAGGACCTGGTCCAGGGCTAGGATTTTTCAGTGCTGACAGTATGGTTCAGAGCCAGGGGAGAGCCACAATCTGTTGCCAGCATGCCCAGGGTAGGGATCAGGCAGGGATGGACAGGCAGTGGATTGTAGCTCTGTCCCAACTCCAGACCATGCTATCACTGCCACAAAATCCCAGCCCCAGCCCTAGAGCAGCTCCCCACCCACCCATGCACCCTTCCAGAGCTGCTTGAGCTGGTCTCCATAGAAACTGGCTGCAGTAATGTGGGTAGGTACTGCTGGGAAATGGAGTCTGGCCACCAGCCAGATCCACGATTTTGTCCACCCCTATCCTAGAGGTACAGGAAGATATAGGGGTGTGCATTGGTGTAGTCCCACTCTCTCCCTTCACAGTGAAAATTATGAGATGCCCTCTCCATTTCTCCATGACCCAGGCTGCTTGGATCCCCTGCAGTGTAAGCTGTATGGCTGGTATCTCTGCCTGGAGTGGGACAACAAAGGGGACCAAATGAGAAGCAGATGAGGAACCAGTACCTTCTCATTGTTGCTCCTGTCCTGAGTTGACTTGGGGCATGGGAAGCCTCAGGGCTGCTCCTGACCTGCTCTAGCTGGACATGGCAGGGAGTACCTGCACTGGGTGCTGGGTCAGCAGCAGTGGGTCTGTTAACATCCCCCTTTGACCATGGCTGGGGGCTTCAACTGCAGGGAGCATCTGTGCAGTGTGTTGGGTAGTGATGGCAATACCATTGGGTGAGCCTCACCTTCCAGCACCTGCTCCTGGCACAAGGTGCCTGATACCTGGCATGCCCATCTCTGTGCCTTGTTATACTAACTAGTCTAGTTCTTAAAGAGGACTATTATTTAATGCTAGAAAGTATACTTATCAATTCATGGGATAAAATTCCAGTGATTTGGATTTAGTCCCTTCACAATGGATAGGAACAGAAATTACATGCAAACCAGTATAAGTGATTGGAAATCAGTTCAGAAAGGTAACACAACAGAAATTTGGTGCACATACACCACTTTCAAAATAGCTGAAATTGGTTTAAGGTAAATCTGGATGGATATAGTATCAGACTTAAGTGATTTAGATTAAATTGGTTTATTGAACTTCTGTCCCAGATTCTTCCAGATTTAAGTTGACTTGAAGTAGCTCAGCATCCCAGGATGCTTTTCACCTCCCTCGCAAACTCCCCTTCACAGGGTGGGCAGGCTAGCCTTGGCCCCAGCTGTCCACTTCAGCTGATTGGGTAGGTATACTCTAGTACCCCTCAAGTTCTGGCCTGGGCTACTGCAGGCACGTGACTGCATTTTTAGAATCAAAAGTGAATGTCTGTTCACTTGCTTATTGTTTTTATCTATGCAGTTTAAACTAACCCACAAAGACTGAATCAATTCAGCCTTGGGCTGTTTGATTTTCTGCACTTAGCTACTAAAACGAATACCATATTATATTTATTATCTCTGTTAATGATTATCTGTTATTGCTGTTAGATGGTCCATGTTTGTTCCTGCTTTCCCATTACTGTTTAAACTGTCTTTTGTTTTCTTTTTTCCCCTCTTTGTCAGTCACGAGAAATGGCTTCACAAGTAAGTATGTGTTGCTTGTCTATTTTTCCCTAATGTTGACCCCAATGATAGAAAACCTTCAGTAGTTATGGAAAGTGGACACAAGTACATCAGAATTAGAATAGTTATGGGTGGCATATCAGATTCATTTAGGACAACTGAGGTATTCTTTGTTTCATCTCCCCACTCCTTTCAATAATGTTTACAGGATACTGAAAAAGCCAAGGACTTGCCTGTAACTAAACAAAAATTGTAACATCCTTCCTTATACAAATGCCTTATATATTTTCAAAATTCTCAAGTGCTAATTGCTTTTAAATATGTGGCTAATTACTATTTAATTGCAATGACACCTAAGCACCTAATTCACTTCTACTTCTTTGAAAATGTTAGCTGAACATGTTTGAAGTGGTAACTGATACAGCTGAGTTTAGTATGGAATTTTTCTGAGTTTTTGGTTGTAGCTGTGTTGGTCTAAGGACATGGTCAGGCCAGGTTTTTTGGTAGATGTGATATCTTTTATTAGACTGACTGAGTAGCTGGAAAAAAAGTTCTTTGCAAGTTTTCAGGGCAATGTTGACACAAATGAATCAGATGCTAATTTACTTGTGAATGAAGTGTGTGACTATTCCCAGGAACTCAGACAAACATTTTGGAGCAAACAAGGGGCGAACATTTTGGCCAAGAGGGTAGAATACAGTATCATTGCAATATAGATACTCTGGCTTCAGTCACCTTGAGCTATAACTTTAGACAGTAATATAAACTGGGGGGAGGCAACTCTGGTAGTAGTCCCAATTGCTGTCTTTGCAGGGTGGTGCAAAAGCAGCCACTGCTATTGACATCATGGCAGTCAGCACTGCTTTGGGAACTGTGCCTGCCCTGGGTGTGAAGCTGCCCTGATATGCCTCTGACCTTAGGTTAAAGAAGGTGACTTAATGACTAGTAATTCAGACCACACCGATTATGTCTAGTATGTCTACAACTAAACATATAGAGAGCAGTTGAGGAGAGAGAAAAAACAGGGAGTCTCCCTTCACTTACACAAAGTGCAGGTGCCAGGTATACTCCTAAAATACAAGGTCCTGGGAACATCAACAGTTGCACTAGAAATCTTCTCGAGGTAGAGGAGTGACTGTCTGTTTGACTGAAATTGGACCTCTATACTTGATAGCAGTCAATCAAGCGCCACAGGTGTAAAAGTGCATTTACTTCCTGTTACAAAGGAACTTCTAGGCACTGCCACTGGTGCTAAACAATTCCAGATGCAAATATACAACTAGGGACTCTAAGTCAAATCCAGTTTGGCTGATAGAACTTTTCCATATACTGTAAAAGAAGACCCCCAAAAGATTGCAAAATTCCTTTGAATGCAATTGTTTAACATGTCTTCTAATATAAAATATTACTTTTTCCCATACCTAGATAAGACAGATCAAGCATGAATGTGCCTCCCATTATTTTTCCAGAGGTTCTGTCATGTTTCTTCATTCAGGAAGGCAAAATAAGACAAATAGACTTCATAAGCACTATGACAGTGATTGATTACTAGAAATGACACCATATGATCTACTGTGCTGACAGACAGAGGCTGAAGTTTAACAAACTATGCACACAAAACCCATAAACTTTAGCAGTCAAGATTCAATCTGGTGAAAATTATATAATGATTTTTTGTTTAAAACGGGAATGGAAGTACTCACACATGTGCTTTATCCTGCCTTCTTCTACAGATTTCCTTTGTTAGCTTGGACAAGTGATTTCAGGCCAGGCTCCAATATACTTAATTTTGAAGTACTGTGAGGCAGTGGCTTTCATTATTTTCAGACAGTTAGGCCAGTGCCTCCTATTGGTTGAATGGTTTTAGCCATCCACGGAAAACAAAATGATCAGAGGAAGCACAAAAGAGAAATAATTCCTTATCACCAAACCCAGTCTTTTGGACATATCTCCCTCACTCAGACATTAGATGCTTTCTTTTTTTTCTCTCCCTTCTTTAATCAGGGTCTCTCCTTGGTCTTTCTTCAACTCCTCTTAAAACATCCTTCGATTTTTTTATATAAGCTTCACCTGAAGAGAACCGTGGAGCCATAGTGCATGACAGCAGCATGACATGTCCCTGGTTTTGAGGTGGACTGAAGGGTGTGAGTGTGAGCATGTACTGTAGAGCCAATCAGCCTTCAATCCTATTCTGTCCTTTTTCTGACTCCTGCCAGGACCTAACAAGCTTTTACCAAGTATATGTAAACACACATTTGCAAAAACAAACAGCTTGGTTAAATTTGATCAATCTTCCTTCTGGCTTATTTGCTTCACCTTAATGCCTTAGATAATCCCCATGACTGTCCAATGGTAAGTTTCAAAATTGGGTTGGCAAGGGTCTTGACTGATGTCTAGCCCATAGACTAATCATCAGAGAACTTGGTTAATGTGAAGTAGGAAGGACAGGTTAAAGCCCTTTCTGTCTGAAGGGTCTACATATGTTCTAGCTACTAGCGAGGAGGTCTTCTTCCTTGTCCTAGCTCTGTTTTTTTTTTCTGTAATTAAAGTTTCAGATCATACATAGGACTTACATGTGTGCCCAAATGATTCTATGCCCATAGACACAAGTTAATCAAACAACTAATAGAGAAAGTGGGGTACCAGCCATATCTCTAGCCCATATGCCATTTTATCAGTCCCTTTGAGCTCAATGAGTCAAAGACCTGAACAAGGAAAAACTACTACCATAGGCAATGCCAGATGTAGGCTTAAGCTAACTAAGCTATAGTTTAGGGCCCCACAGTATGAGAGGCCTATAGATAAGAAAAAAAAAACCAAAACCCTGGACATTTCCATTCTAATATGACCAAAAAATACATATGTTTTTCTCCACACTTATTTATATTGAACTCATAATTTTTATGGAAATAACAATAATTCATCTTAAAATTGCATTAAAATCCATTTTCATGGATTTCATGTATAATTTTTACCGTATGGGGCCTCTTCAACTGGACATAGCCTAGGGCCTCAGCATATCATAGTCCATCACTGGATGGATTTTTAAGTAAAATCTGGGAATCAAGAAAATAGAATGATAGACATTTTCTGCAAGTAAGCTTTTCACTTGCTTTCTGGAACTCCTGCTTATATAGTGTGCTATAAAGAACATCCATGGCAGCTTGAACAAAACCTTTAAAAAAGGTAACACTTCAAATAAAAAACCCAGTAATTATTATCAATAGAGATACCCAGAGAGTCAGTGTTGGATGGGTTGTACTCAACCTGGCGAGATATGAGCAGTGGGGTACCCCAGGACTCAGTCCATGGGCCCACAGTTTAACATCTTCATCAGCAACTTGGATGGGGGAGTGCAAAGCACATTGTCCAAGTTTGCTGATGACACTAAGATGTGGGGCGAGGTGGACATACTTGAAGAAAGAGAGAGACTGCAAATACATTTAGACAGACTACAAAAGTGGGCAGATGAGAATAAGATGGGGTTCAACGTAGACAAATGCAGGGTGCTGCACCTTGGGAGAAGGAATCCACAGCATACTGACAGGCTGGGGAATTCCCTTCTTGAAAGCACAGAGATGGAAAGGGATCTCAGAGTCATTATTGACTCCAAGATGAACTTGAGTCACCAATGCTAGACTGCAGCCAGCAAGGCCAGCCATACCTTGTCATGCATCCAAAGGTGCATCTCAAGTCGGTCCAGAGAGGTGATACTCCCCCTCTATGTGGCTTTAGTCAGGCCGCAGTTGGAGTGCTGCGTCCAGTTCTGGGCGCCACATTTCAAAAGGGTTGTGGCCAGCCTGGAGAGGGTTCAGAAGGGGGTTACCCGCTTGGTGAGAGGGCAGCAGGACAGGCCCTGTGAGGAAAGACTGGAAGATCTGAACCTGTCCAGCCTCAGCAAGAGGAGGCTGAGGGGAGACCTGATGGCTGCCTTCAAACTCATCAGGGGAGATCAACAGCAAATAGGCAGAGCCCTTTTCTCCCCAGCACCACCTGGGGTGACAAGGAACAATGGTAATAAGCTGATGGAGAA
>JAGPOW010001543.1:58574149-58594062 GCA_030014935.1 Caiman crocodilus | reverse complement strand
TCAGGGGAGATCAACAGCAAATAGGCAGAGCCCTTTTCTCCCCAGCACCACCTGGGGTGACAAGGAACAATGGTAATAAGCTGATGGAGAATAGGTTTAAGTTAGAGATCAGAAGGCAAGATTTCACAGTTAGGGTGGCCAAAATCTGGAACCAGTTTCCCAGAGAAGTGGTCCTCATCCTTACCTTGGGAAAATTCAAAAGGGGTTTGGATGATCACCTGTCTGGGGTCTTGTGAACCCAGCATTCATTCCTGCCTGTGGCAGAGGGTCAGGCTAGATGATCTGTTCATGTCCCTCCTGGCCTTAGCTACTATGATACTATGATACTATGAATGTCCTTCATGTATTTATCAGGCTGTATATGAAGCTCAGGATCAGCACTGTGACATTACATTCAGTTTGAAAAACAATAGTGCATACCCAATTGATTACCTAGGCTACAAAATATCCTATGTAAAAAGTAAAAGGAAGAGGTTGATAACCGTATTTATTTACCAGCTTTATTCATACTGAAGAATACCTTATACCATAAGTAAACTTCTCAGACTACTTTTGATACTACCCAACATGAATGAGGGTGGCAAAATTTGAACATTTTGAAAACCTTCACTTTGCAGTACTGAAAGCAGAGGGGAGAAGGGAATTCTTAAATCCACAAATCATGTAAACAAAAGCTTAATTCACTAGTTATTTAACATATTGTAGATGTGTTTTATATGTAGGAGGTTCACATGAACTACAAGGAAGATTGTTTTAACACTTGCAATGTTAAAAAATATTTGTAAAAAATATATGTATGAACTTTTCAGCATGAAATTACAATGGCTAAAGTCCATTAGTGAAGGGTTTTTCATTGCTGTCATATAAAAAAGACTTAAAAGAATGCAAAAATAAATAAATCAAAACTTCATCCTTATAAAAATAAAGTAAAAGATAAAAGTGTTTACTCAATATTCAAACATTTCTGCATTTTTCTGGTACTAAAAGGATCAATACAATTACAGGAAAGAGTAAAGTAAGAATTTGTTGTTCCGTAATAGACATATTTTCTGTGAGCAAGTAAATAGGAATGAATTAAAAAGCTCTATGAATTATTTCCTGGACTCCAGGAGCTTGAAAGACAGCTGGTTTCCAAAGGTTAACAAGGTTTTAAGAATATCTTAAGGCTAAAAGTAATAATGAGAAGAAATAAAGCATCACATAACACAGGAATATTGACATTAGTTTAATACAGAAATTGAAACAGGCATTTATCTCTTAAAATCATTTTTTACCTGAATTCCTGGTTTTACTTTTGCATGCAATACCATTTTACACATCAGTCATTCACTTGAACAGAATTTGGAAAAGATCATGTATTTATTAAGAAATGTAGTGTGACTGGTATTACATCAGCAGTTGAGCATCTGATAGCTCTTAGAAAATATTGCCTACAAAATGCAGGTTCAGTTCTTTGGCCCTTGTAAAACTCTTTCTGTTATGCTACAAAGGTTGTTGCTATAACTGTGCAATAAAGAAGCAATTAAGAATCCTTCCAGTGAAGGGTAACATAGAACTAGGTAAACTACCTATCTCTGCACCTGGTACACATGACCTTTAAGGTTGGGAAGTTGAATATTAAAGACAAATACAGCTGTCCTGTTGTCCTTATCATTTTTTTCTGTGGATGCTTAAAAAACATTTGCTAAACTTGCCTGTCAGAAAGTCAAGTCTTCTGCAAGAAACTACTCTATTTCAGCAACTTTTTACTATGAAATGACTGTACACCTTGAGCAATTAAGGGCATATAAAAAGACACTTAGTAGATAAGGGAAATCAGTCTGCATCAGGGAAGAGACATTCCATTTGATTCATCAAGCTACAATTTAAATAGTTTAAATTAATAATAGCATTAAGTAAAGCGTATCTGCATAATGAAGCATTAATTAAAGCTTCTCTGCTCTACCTGTTAGGAAAAATATGACCTTGTTTGTATCATGATACAGACAAAGATTATACGTAATGCCAGGTCACCGAAAAAAAAATGGCCCTCATTCAGCAAGGTATGTGCAGATTCAGTAGGTTCAATTCAGCCAATTCAACTGTTTTGTCTGCTGTGTGACTTACCTGTTTTGTTGAATTGAAGACAAGGAAAGGTCACAAGATACCCTAACTACAACTAAAATCTAAAATATCTATTTTCTGAAGCCCTTAATTTCTCATGTTATTTTTCCCTTTGAAGTCTCAAGTCTCTATCAGTGTTGAAGAATGGGAAGACACCAAGGACACCAAAGAACAAATGAACTACCGCAGCAATCATCGTAACTCCACATCCAGCGATCAGTCAGATCATCCCTTGTTAAGGCGAAAAAGCATGCAGTGGGCCCGGAGGCTCAGCAGAAAAGTACCAAAGCACTCTGGCAAAACAGCAGAGAAAATCAGTCAGCAGCGAATGAACCTTTACAGGCGGTCTGAAAGACAGGAACTGGCAGAACTTGTCAAAAACAGAATGAAGCATCTGGGGCTTTCTACTGCAGGATATGGTATGATATGGTTATTATTATTATTATTATTATTATTACAAATCGCTGAAACATCTCATATCATCATAATTATATTTCATACAAATAGAGAGTGCAGCAGCTAAGGTAAATTGAGATCTGGCTGGCTGCTAACATTTTCAAAGTTTGCTATTGTAATGGATGAAATTTTTCATTGGAGATTTGATATAAGAGACACAGCTGATGTGAAGACCTTGAGCCCTTTTCAGTAAACTTTAGTTCTAATCTGGATCTCTTTCTGGTTTTAGATTAATTATTTAAGAGATTGTCTAGTTGGCATATTTACACATAAAGGGCATGAAATCAGAAAAAAATAAAAACAAAAACATATCATGAATATAATTTCTATAAATGTAACCATTTTTTGTAGACAGAGTTGTGCTAAATTTTATTTCAGACTATTTTTCTTCATTTTCCCTCACTCTTTTTTTTCCTCCAAGTCATCATAAATATCACCTGAAAATGAATGCTGTAGCACCCTATTAGACTTTGGGCAGCTTGCCAGATATTTAGATCTAGGTAATCAAGTCATTCATGAGCTTAAAATGCCAGACCATGCTCACTGTGTGTCATCTCTTTAGCTTCTCTCAGTTATTGGCAACAACTTCCAGCAACAAGTAGCTATTGTTATCATACTAGAGCCAACTCTGTATCAAAGCTGAAAGGCTGTTGCATGTATTTTTCTGCTTTTGCTTTGGTTAAGAATAAACCCAGTATTGTGAGAATAGCAGATTAACAGTCAGGGCTCATGCTATTGTTTTCTCAGGTTGTGAATGAGTTGGGACCTGATTTTCATAATGGTGCACTTTCTAAATTTACCCAGATTTAATTTTTTTTAGATAAATAAACCAGTCGTCTTCGTCCAGATGGACTCAAGGAGTACCAGCTAGATAGAACCTGTTGCATTACATTTTGGAAGCCGTAAGAAATAGAAAGCCATGCTTGAATAGAGATAGCACATGCCAAAGTCATGGGAAAAGCCACTCTTTTAGTATTAAAGTTTATTGAAGGAGCCCAACATGAAATTAAACTCAGGATACATGGCCAACAACAAATCCCTTCTCATCAGTTCTCAAAATAAAGATAATGTTAGCAATAAAGATTTTGTAAGGGATGTTGAAACTTCTACTCTCCAAGTTAGTTTAATCTTGCATAAAGAAAAATCCACCCTGAGTCCTTTATACTTAATTCTGTTCTATCTAGGTTCTTCTATGACCATTATCACTGTTGTACAAGTGCTTTCCAACTATGCAGTAAGTGGTATAACATACACCTGTCTTATATAATTAATTCTCTCCCTCATCCTTTCACCGGAAAGAGAATTGTATGCACAGTAGAATAGTATATTTCTGTAGTAGTTTTGTTCAAAGTGTACACATTTATATGGGCTTATGTCAGAGTAGGCAAGGGCAAAGAAGTGTGCCTTTCACTTCAGGAAGAAAGCGATGAGACTTCTGTTGCTCCTAAGTTTCTCTGGGTGTTCATTCCACTTCATAATGTTTCTACATGAAGAAGGTAAAATGAAATTGAAGTTTAATAGTGACACCTAGGACATAGTCATAAAATTTGGGTTTGACCTTTACTTAAGGTGCTTTTTGTACTGAGGTACAGTGGAACCTTGCTACTCGACTGCCTTGCAACTCGTCAAATTCAGTACTTGACGCATCTTGACTGGAAATCTTTGTCCCGGTACTCGTCGTTTGCTTGGTACTCGCCGGAGGCGGCGGCGGCGCCTGCTTCCTCCTGAAGTTCACTGCTCGCTCTGCTCTGCTCTCTCTGCTCTGCTCTGGCAAGGCACCGCCGCTGTCACTGCCTGGCCCCGCGCTCCTCTCGCCCTCCCCTGGCACGGGGAGAGCTGTTTGTTTGGTATTCGTCGCACCTCCCGGAACCAATTAAGGACGAGTACCGAGGTTCCACTGTATTACTATAGAAAGGTTTTTGTTTCTCAAGCCCCCATCTGAAGGAAGGTGGGCAACATTTCCATCTTTATTCAATGACATATAATTGTGGTCAATTTTTCTTGTAAAACAAGCCTGCCAACTCAGCCTAAGGTCTGAATTAGGGTATGGATGTATGTAACATTTATAGTGGTTTTGTAATATGGATTCTGCCTAGAACATCCATTGCCAACAAAAAATTATGTGTAAAGAAACATAATTAAGAATTCTGCAGACAAGATCTAGGCCAGAATGGAATCCATCTTATTCTTACTAGACGCATTATGCTCTCCCTTCCCCCACCAGGTTAACAAGAAGAAAATACAATATATCCAATATGCCCAAGGAAAAATACACAGGAAAAAACTCTACTGAGTGAGAGATACCGTTATTTAACATAGTCTGCTTTCAGAAGAGAATTACATTTTAAATTTGTAAATGTTTGCATCTAGGATTGTCTTGGGTTCATCTATAGGACAAATATGAAGAAATGCTTGCAGAAAAATTGGTAGGATGTTATCCCAATACAGCAAGCATAGATTAATAAGAGAAGAGGAAGGAGAACGACCAGAACTAGAGATCTTATTTCCTTCACAATTTCAATCATTTTCTTCTCCAAACTGTGGCTTAAGATTAGTACAGTATGTAGAAAATTTGCTCACAACAGGGAGGAAAAAAGAAAAGAAAAAGAACAAAGGTGGAGGGGGAGAGAAACAGACATGTTTGTGTGACTAGTTTTTGAATGGAATGAAACTGGAATAAAAGTGACACTTTGGCATAGGAAAATTCACTGCATACTGGTTTCTGAAATGAAAAGCACAGTCTGCCCTGTTCAAAACTTCTGTCACAATCTTTCCTTTCTATTTCCTGCCTGAACACAGACAGTATTACAAGACAGTGGGGAACAGTGTTATATCCTGTTCATTACAATGTAGAATGACTGACATTTTTAAAGATGTAAACAAAGCAACTTTTCTTCTTAATGAGACGCCTACTTCAGTTGTTGAGAGTTTTCCAACCCTTATCACTGGCTGGTATGCTCACTTTCCCTTCCAGTTAAAGACAGGCTAGGGAGAATGTGTTTTGTGCATAAATAACTTCCATGTTTGGCAAGTTAAGTGCAACACACAGAATTTAAAACCATAAGAACCCTACAAATGCACAGCATAAGAATGCTTCAAACACAGATCTGCTGTTGCTTTTTGTGGGGAGGGGCGATTCTTTTCCCTGTCCTGACATTGTGTACAGTATACTCAAATTAGATATTTGCTTTCAAAGAAGACAGATATATTACAAAAAGTAATTAATCTACAAATCTTGATCCATATGGACTGTCTAGGATTGGGGAGCCCACTCTTGCCTACTCCTTACTCTGGATTAGAGAGTTTGGAAACCTTAAAAGTCCTGGTTCTAATTGAGGCAGGTGACTACCATGGACTTAATAATGGTAGCCTGTGGTTGTGAGTGCACAAACAGATTCTTTGTCATACACAGTGCAAGTAGCATCCAATATTATTTGGCACTGTCATATTGACCAATTACTAATCTGTAACTATGTTACAGAAATGTGCATGGAATAACAGAAAAGTATCAGCTAAGGTAAAGGCACAAATCTAAGAGACTTGTGCATTGTCATCCCTGCTTTATGGTTCAGATATGTGGAGTATATATGCTAGGCACATCAGGAGACTGAACAGCTTCCAGACGATATGTCTACATAAGACCCTGAAAATGAAGTGGAAAGACAGAATGTCAAACACAGTGGTGCTGGGGCATGACTGACACACTTAGAAACCACCATCAAGAAGAGGAGGTTGTGATGGATTGGCCATGTCAGGAGATGGGAGAAGACTGTATTTACCAAGACTATTTTATATAATGAGATTTGAGGTGGCTCTAGAAAGTTGGGTTGCTCTCTATGGTGATACCACAATGCATACAAAATGATATACAGTCATTCAACATCAGTGTAGAAAGCTGGGAGAAATGTGCAAAATCCTATCTGATCTGAAGGGTACAGTTGGGTACAGCACTGGGTTTGGCACTAGGTACAGCTCAACATAAAGCAGATTTAATCCACAATATGAAAGCAAAGCGAGACAGAAGAAGCAGTGTGCTGTAAACCTGGACTCCAAATCAGACAACGTATGGATCTGTGAAACTTGTGACAAGCCATGTCAATTTCAAATTGGGCTTGTCAGCAACAAATGGATTCATTGGGTTCATCTCTTTGTGCAATGAATTTGAATCAATAAACTCCAGAGCAGTTTGAGCTGGAGTAAATTACTCCTGGGTGCACCATCTATGCTTCCACTGAGGACAGAGCAATTTGAGCAGGGGTGAAGCAGTTCATTCCAGGGCCACTCCTATCCTGCTCTCCCCTGGGCTCTGGGTGGTAATGTTAGGAGGTGGAGGGGTTGGCTAGGGCACAACAGTGTTGAAAGTGTGGAGCTGTGTGGCTAAGAGGCAACAGGAGTCTAGGCCCTTTCAGTCTAGGCTGACCAGTTTTAAAATACAGCTGTGGTCAGTGTCTATACATGTGTTTAACTACAGTTAATTACCCTGTCGTAAAATACTACTGTCCTCAACAGTACTTATCTTATGGTGACTTTTAGTTTACTGTGGCCTAATAGAATTCCACATGTAAACAATGATGCTTTATTCCACAGCTAATTAGTCTACTCTGAAGTTGAGTGTACATGGAGACACAGCCAACAGACATTTGATTAGACCTCTTCTGTGTACACTGTGATCCAGAGGGTTGACAGTTGTCTACATAGAATTGGTCAATGTGACTAACTAGAGCAGAGACTGGCAGCCCTGAGTATTCCAAGTGCCAGAACTCCTACATCAGCTCTGGCTTTCAGTGTTTCCATGCTCCATGCCCATATGATAGACACAATAGGGAGCCTAGGGCCATGACTAATCTGAGAATTTAGCTTCCATGTTCTGACTAATTTTGAAACTTTGGTCTCAAAATGTTTGTATTAATTCTAACTCACTAAAGTGACAGGGGAGAATTTCTTGTTTGCCTTTTCATGGAAAAAAATCAAATTATGATTTTTATTTCTAAAGTAGAATATTAGCTTCATGCTAAGCCAGGGACAGGCAATTATTTTGGGTGGAGGGACATTTACTGAATTTTGGCAAGCTGTCAAGGGCTGCTGGCTCCCCACCTCACCCTGCTGGCACAGCCCATCCCAGCTCCATATAGACCCTGCCAGCCTGGACCCCGTGCTTCTGCCACCCTGCTCTGGGCCCTGGCTCTGGGACACCAGCATTGGTCCATGTTCCTGTCCATGAGCCCTGCCACTGCCATTTCCCCACTTTCCTGCCTGCTGCTGTTCCTCCTCAGCCCTACCCACAGCTTTGGCACCACATGGTTTCTGGATGCAGAGCCAGGACTGCAGAAGCCAGCCTAGACCAGCCCAGAGGACTGGTGTGATTGCCTGCAGCCCTGCCCTGTCTCCCCTCCCCCTTCTTATTTGAATTGTCCTCTCCAGTGGAGGGAGGGAGGAACAGCCCCAGGGTCTGAGCTCAGAAGCCTCTGATAAGCACAGGTTTCTGACTGGGGCTGGGCTGGCCTTGCTGTGGCTACTGAGTCCTGCTGCCAGCTCCCCCTGGGTCCTACTGCCCTGGCTCCTGTCACCTCTGATTGACAGCCAAGGCAGATAAATATTAATTTTCTAAACTTTTTAGGGGTCCCACAGGCCAGATAGAATGGCCTGGTGGACTGAATCCAGTCCACAGGCCATATTGTTCCTACTCCTGTGCTAAGCTCTGTGATTTTTGATCTAAAGTGTTTCCTACAACCTACCAATATAAAGAGGTTTGTCCTGCAGCCCCCAAAGGGGCTGCAGTTCAAGACAACAAACTTTCCAGCTTTAAAAGTACTGTTTATTGAGATCAGAACAGTGTAGCCCTGAGCTACCCCCCACCAATCCCCTGTCCTTGCTGGCAGGTGGCAGTCAATGGAGACGTTTAGAATTTTTTTTAAATTTATTTTTATAACATGCATACACTGCTTTGTTTTTCTACAGAAAAAAAGGTAAAATAATTGCACTTTGCTCTTGGAATGAAAGGCAGTAAGATTTCCAATGGTTTTAAGACCTGCGGGGAGGTGGTCATTCCACAGCCTTGGGTAGGCCTTGGGTGCTTATCTTCAAGAAAGGAAGGAAGGAAGAAAGATCTGGGAAACTATAGGCCAATCAGTTTGACCTCAATCCCTGGAAGGATATTGGAAAAAAACTAAATCAACATGGTGCATGATGACCACTGGCATGCCCCAGGGTTCTGTACTTGGACTTGTACTCTTTAATGTATTTATAAATGATCTGGACTCTGGTGTCAGAAGTGGAGTGGCTAAGTTCGCTCATGACACCAAATTATGGGAAAGTGGGGTCAAGCTAGAGAATAGGGTGATGATTCAGACAGACCTTAACAGGCTCATAAAGTAGGCAGACCAAAGCTTGACGGCATTCAACATGGAGAAATGCACGGTGATCTGCATCAGGAGAAAAAAAACAAACAAAACACATCATATTTACAGGCTCAGCAGTGCTACACTCACTAGCACCATGACTGAAAGAGACTTGGGGGTCATGTATGACCACAAGATGAACATGAGCCATCAATGTGATGCTGCAGCCGGAAAAGCAAACAAAACCCTGGCTTGCATTTATGCAAGACCCAGGAACTCATCCTCCTGCTTTACTTGGCCTTTATGCTCAGGCACAGCCCAGTGAATCTCAACCCTGGCTCCTGCACACCCACCCAGGAAACCCTATGACCCTGGGCTTAGGCACAGCTCCAAGGAGCCTAAGTCTGGCTTCTGCACACCACATCTCAGAGGCTAGAGACAGGTGCCTACGTATCATTCACTAATGGTCTGTCCTAGGCCTCTTACAGAAAACCACATAACTTAGATCAATTCTGCCTTGGGCTTTTTGGCTATAGAGCTAAACTGCTACCATAAGTACTGCCAGGGGACAGGGTTTGGGCCTAAAATTCCCAATGTATAGACCAGGGTCAGATCTATGGGAATGCAGTGGTGTGGTCACATTTCTCTTCTGCTATCACCACCACTGTCCCCAGCCACACTCAGCAGCCCACACAGTTGCTCCCTGCAGCCAGAGCCCCAGAGGGGCAGAGCTCTGAGGGAACACTGAAGAGTAGGGTGGGGAGCAGGCATAGGTGGGGGGGACCCTCACTAGCTAGCAGCCTGCAGCAGAAGGCAGAAAAAGGCCTGGACGTGGGGCAGGAATAACTTTGGGACTTTAGCAGCATCAGTTCCTGAACCCACTCCTTGCCCAGCAACCTGGTGTCCGCTTATAGCTCAGGGGCTGCAGCCACACCTCACCCCCCATTCCTCCATTGTCTGGAGTCACATCCCTTTTAGTCAATCCTATATCTGCCTATGTTTGGAACTCTTCAAAATATAGCAAACACCCCTCGATCCTACTCACTGAAAGCTCTAAAAGGCCTTCTCTGGAAAAATAGGGTTCACCCTTCAATATTTTTCATGTCAACAAAAAGAGGACATTGAAATGAAGAATATCAGAAAATGAAAATGAAACCTCTCTTCAAGGAAAGTTCAGTTAGGGCCGCATAGAAGTGAAGGCACTCAATTGGCCTGAGTGGTACCATGAAATCATAGGAAGGCAAGTCTGGCATTGAAGATACAGTGAGTATTGAAGGCCACTTGGAGCTTTGAATAATTGTGCTCATCATAGGGCTGCCGCTGTAGACTCTATGTACAGAATTATATACCTAGACTTATAGTCTATAGATCTAAGGGTATAGATTCTATAGATTCATGGAAAATTAGGATTGGAAGGGACCTCAGGAGGTCATCTAGTCCAAATGCCTCCTCAAAGCAGGACTATCCCCTACTATATCAAATGAGCTAAGGCCTTGTCTAACTGGATTGCAAAAACCTCCAAGTATTGCAAGTGCACAATCTCTCTGGGTAGCCTTTTCCTGTGCTTTAGTACTCTTCTTGTGAGAAGAGTTTTTCCTAATATCTAACATAAACTTCCCTTGCTGAAATTTGAGACCATTGCTCATTGTTTCATTATTTGCCACCACCAAGACCAGTCTAACACAATCTTCTTTGTAACCACCCTTCAGTTGATTGAAGGCAGTTATTAAAACCCACATCAGTTTTTGCTTCTCCAAACTAAACAAGTCTAATTCCCTCAGCCTCTCCTCATAAGTCATGTTCCCCAGCCCTCTAACCATTTTCATTTCCCACCACTGGACTCTTTCTATTTTGTCCACATCTTTTCTGTAGTGAAGGGGGGGTCCAAAACTGGACACAGTATTCCAGATGTGGCCTTGCCACATATTCACGTGCTGAATAGAGGAATAATCACATTCCTTGATCTGCTGGCAGTGCTTCTACTAATGCAGTCCATTTTGCTGTTACCCTGTTTTATAACAAGGGCACACTGTTGGCTTAGTTTCGGCTTATTGTCCACTGCAGCCAACAGGGCCTTTCCTGCAGAGCTGTTGCTTAGCCAGTTGGTCCGCTGCCTGTAGAGCAGTGCATAGGATTGTTCCTTCCTAAGGACTGCAGGACTTTGTAATTGTCCTTATTGAACCTCATGAGATTTCTTTTGGTCCTCCAATTTGTCAAGGTCTCTCTGAATCTTGGCCAAACCATCCAGCATATCTAAAACACCTTTCAGCTTCGTGTCATCTGCAAACTTACTGAGGGTGTAATCCATCCCATCTTCCAGGTTGTTTATGAAGATATTAAACAAAACCAGTCCCAGGACTGATCCATAGGGCACTCCACTTGACACCAGCTGCCACCTTGACATTGAGTCATTGATTACTACCCTCTGAGCTTGATGGTCTAGCCAGTTTTCTATCCACCTTGCAGCCCATTCATCCAAACCATACTTCCTTAACTTGCTTGCAAGACTATTGTGAGAGGCTGTATCAAAAGCTTTGATGAGGTCAAGGTATATCACATCCACTGCTCTCCCCACAACCACAGAACCAGTCATTTCATGAAACAAGGCAATCAGGTTGGTCAGGCATGACTTGCCCTTTGTGAATCAATGCTGACTGTTCTTAATGTCCTTCTTTTCTGCCAAGTGCTTAGAAATGGACTTCCTGAGGACCTGCTTAATGATTTTTCCCTGAACTGAGGTGAGGCTGATTGGTCTTAAGTTCCCTGGATCCTCCTTCTTCCCTTTGTTAAAGATGGGCACTATATTTGCCCTTTTCAATCATCTGGGACCTCCCCCTATAACCACAAGTTTTCAAAGATATCCAGTGGCTCTGTAATCACATCAGGCAACTCTACCAGAACTCTTAGGTGCATGGACTTGTACACATGCAGCTTTTTAAAATAGTTCCTAACCTTTTCTTTCACCACTGTTAGTTGCTCACCTCCTCCACAAACTGTGCTGCCAGGTGCAGTAGTCTGGGAGCTGACTCTGCCTGTGAAGACTTAGGTGAAAAAGGCATTGACTACTTTGCCCTTTGCAGCTTTTCCTCTTGTGCCATGTAGTTCATTCTGTGTGGGTTTCTTTCCATTGATATCTTTTAATTCAGAGTCCTCTATTTTACACAGAAGGTAAGAAGCTGATGGCACTTTTTGAAAAAAAAGTCTAAGCATTAACCCCAATATCTCCTTCCCAATGAGCCACTTTGGAATCCAGAAAAGCACATGTAATATCAGGTACCATGCGGGCAAAAGGAACATAATGCCATTCATTGAAATTCCCTCAAAAGATTTTTTTTTCCTATTCAGCTTTCCACTAGGTGATAGATAAAAGCATTGTGAAGTTAAATTATACATTCACTATCATTAAGGGAGTTATAGCTCCAGGTTTGATTATGATATTCCCTGTTTGGTATTTGAGTGCTAGCAATATTTTTGTCATGCGATTTTTTCTTAGCAAAGTTGTTACAAAAATGGAAATACAGGCAACATGGCCATTCCTGTGGTAGCAAAATTCACTACATTTAATAGATTTTGTGCTGCGGTTTTTTTCATTTACTATTATTTTATTTTGATTACCTTTCTGCAGGAAAAATTAGTCTCTGTCAGTATTTCCAATGAAAGAAAATTGGATGCAAGTTCTCCAGTTGAGCAAAAGTAAATCAGGTAGCTGGGAAACAAATCTAACAAGTTACTCCTTTGGAAGTTATCTGTACCAGATACAATATGTTAAGCTTGGTTTATCAAAAGCTTTTATTCTTAAATTTGTTTGAACATAATATAATAAGCCCTGTACATATATTTTTTATCCTCCAGATGAAATGAATGATCATCAGAACACTCTTTCTTACATCCTGATCAATCCTTCCCCAGATACAAGACTAGAACTGAATGATGTTGTGTAAGTTGATGGCATAAAGCATAAGATACATAAAGTTTCTCATTTTCTCCTTTCTTGTATCCTTTGAAAAGTATTGCTTTTCTTGTTTTTATCCCAGGAAAAATAATATTGATGCCCTTGCAAGAAAATTAAAATGAAAAATAAAGCCTAATTCATTCACTCCAACACATTTTAATATGCCCTCTTATTTAAATTAAGAACCCTTTTCCCTCTAAATTGTAGTAACAATTCAACTAAGGACATTGAGCTCTTAGATGCCTTCCTATTTTTTCATATTCTCATTAGGTTTCTTGCTTCTGAGTTAGATCTCCAGTTGCAAGATCAGCCTTCTAAGGTTACTAGTCAGTTGTATCAAAGCTCAATTTTCTTTATGGATTTCAGGGCCTGATTTAAAACTCAGTGGAATGCCTTCCACTGAATTTCCTGTGTTTAGTATCAGGCCCTAAGGATAAAGTCATGTCTAAGATAATTAAGATACAGTTTACATAGTCATGACACATACACATTGCTTAAGATTGTTTTTGCATGGTTACCAAGAATTCCAACATATTAGCACCTGTGATATTAACAGTACTTTTATAGAGTAAATATTACAGGTTGCAATAATGTACTCTAGAATTTTCCAACAAATCAGGATTTCATCTTGTTTCATCAAACAAGAAAACCCTCTTTGCTCAGGGCACTTAACTGTGAATAGAAGATAATCAAGATGCCATGAGCCTCCCTTAGTTAGTCCTGTGATATTATATCTTGAAATTTTGCTAAGTGCAAAAAAATGGAGGAGATAAGTTTAGCTCTCGAAGTGGAATTTGCAGTCTGTAACAGATGCAGTCTCCAGCTCCAATAGAAGTCATAAGAATTCATAAGAATTCCCCAAATTGCCACAGTCATAAAATGCTATTTTGTGAAAACTGAAGTACTTCATAGAAATATCTTGACTTTGATGAACTTCTGACAAGATTAATCAAGTCTGCTGAAACATGGTAAATTACTGCTGAAGCACTGAAAAATTGTGGTGGGGGTGCTATAACTAAAGCCTGTTTGAGTTTTAGTTAACAAGCTTCAGGTAAATCACCCCCACTACCATTTTTCATTGCAGAGATGCTGATACACATGATACTCTGGGAGCTATAATTAGAGTGGGTTTGGGACCCACTCTAAAGTGCCCCCCTTACCACTCCCAGAACATGTCTATAAATGCCCTGGTTTTCTAGGGTCTTCAGAGCTGCAAGTATATGAAACTGAAAAGTAATATGGCAATTTGAGATAGTAGCTGTTGGGAATTCTCTATCAAAAACACCATTTTGCATATTTAATTTAAACAAAATATTCCAGGTTTTCAGCTCAAAAATATTTTATTTTGACTTTTTATCTTGAGTTGGGATGGGTTTATTTACAAAAATAATTGCTTTCCCTGCCAAATTTAAGCAAAGATTGTTCTTACACAGTCCACTTGTGTTTTAACTTCTTCAGACAAGGAGTTTGTGAGAGAGAGAGAGAGAGAGATGGAAAAGATCATTTTGCCAGATTCTTTGGGTGGATAGTGGCAATAAAGTTTCATAAAAGATTTAAATAAAACAGAAAAGGATAGACTATGGACTATAAGTCAGAAAAGGATAGACTATTGAATAAAATAGATAAGGGTTTTTACCCAGATCAGAGCAAACTCTTCAAGGTTCAGAAAGTCCAAAGGTATTTCATTGTTGCTTGCCTCTGTACTTCCTGATGTGGATTAACCTAGCTTCAGCTAGATTAAAAGCAGACACATTAGTCATGGTCATGTATACACAGACAGCAAAGCTACTCTGATGCACTGTAATTACAGTGTGTTAAAGCATGCTCAATTAATAGAATCTGCTGAAGCATGGTAATTACTGCACTTCAGCATACTCCAGCATCACATGTATCAATGTCCCTGTGTTGAAAAATGGCAATGGGGGCATTTTAACTAAATATCATTTGACCTTAGAGAAATCTATAACTAATTAATGTGCCTTCCCCACCAGACCATGTGTATAAATGCCCATTGATGCTCTGAAAAATTCAGGAGCTTTTCCACCTTAATAAAATACTGGAAAACTCATTCCTGTCTTAGGATTTGATCCTAATGGATACCCACATGGCCATCAGGCAGTCTACATGGTAGGACCACCACAAAGCACTGAGTGACCTTGGAAATCCTGAGCTCCTGGATCAAGGTCTGGCTACACGTCAGGGCTGCCCATGAGCCTCAGGAACCTTTGCTGCTATGGTTTGTGAAGCTTCCTGGGTAAGCTGCTATGAAACCTGGAAGGACTATAACTATATGTTTATTTCAACAAATTTTCACAGGAACATAGGACTGCAAGGGGCCTACTTGGTTATCACATTCAGTCCTCTGTAGCCACAGGCAACTATTCGTCCATAGGGGGTGCATCTACATGTGGTATTAGCACAGTGCAATAAGTTCTATAACATGTTGCACCAGAGTTTATTGTTCCTGGCCACCACATTTACACGTGCACCTAAGACCACAGCATGTTAAGCCTGGCTGGAGCACCGCAGCTGGCAGGGGCCCCAGGGGTCAGCTTGCCAGCCTAGGGCTGCTCTTACTCAACGCAATGTACTGTGAAGGGGCTATTTCAGGATCAAGCTAGCTGGCAGGAAGCCCCTGTACTGAAGCACCCTTGTGCCCCAACCAGCCCTGTCAGTGTCCTCCCAAGAGTAACTGTGCAGTAAATAACACTACCACAGGATAGTTCTTGTATTTATAAGTACCAAGGTATGGCAGCATTTACTAGTTTATTGTGACCTAATAGGACTGCACATGTAGATTCTGAGACTTTATTGCGGAGCTAATTAGGCAGTTATTTGTTAAACATTTCCTGTAGATGCACCCAGGATCTACAAAAGCTTGCATCTTGCTCACTCTCACATGTCTTTGGACACACACACACACGCGCGCGTGCGCGCACGCGCACACACGCACACACAGAATCCCACCAGAATCAATTACTCAAGAAAATAAAAGGGCTTACTCAGTTTGCATAGGCTAATATATTTTCAGGATTTTATATATATGTACACACACACACACACACACACACACACACACATATATATATACACACACACACATATATATATATGTGTGTGTGTGTGTGTATATATACACATATATATATGTATATATACACACTTATATATATATGTATGTATATATATGTTATATATAATGATTATATAAGTGTATATATATATATATTCATTGCATAAGAAGAAGGAAAAGTTAAAATTTAAATTACTGGGGGAAAAAATATCCAAACCTTTAAAAAAAGATTTTGTTCCATGCAAAAAAGAAAAATACTAGACTGATACTAAACAGTCATGCAGAACATTTTCCTTTAGCATATTGATACTTTTAGAAGTTTATAAAATATTAACAAATCACTCATAATTTATCCAATAAATTCATACAAAAAAATCATTGTAAGTGCTCACTGTTATTACATAGCTTCCTGGGCATAAAGTGGACTAAAAATCTCTAAGTCTTGAAAAAATTTGTTAGTCCTTTGTTAGTAAGCTAGGGATATTTTTTCTTCTTAAAAATGCATTTTCACAATTTTAAATGTAATAGTAATAATAATGTATTCTGAAGTTTTACTATTTATTAAATCATATGACATTCAAATATTTATTGTATTCTGTTAGCTCTCTGTAGTCATTGGCAGAGTTATTTGGATGTAAAGCAACAGCTATAGACTAAAATTCTAATAATGGAAGGAACAAAAAACCAAAAACACTTTTATGCTAGGAAAGAAAAGTAGTGATTTCTTTTTTTCATTTTAACAAGGCTCTAAAGCTTCTCTGTGGGATACATTTTGATCTGTGTAGTAATCTGATAGGAAAATATAAAAAAAGAATACATTGTTTAGACACCCTTAGAGGGCGTGTCTATATATGCTATTAGTATGAAGCAATATGCACCAGAGTTTGTTGCTCCAAAGCATTGTGTTTTTCTGTGCACCTGGGATCATAGTGCATTGAGCCAGATCAGAACAGCACCAAGTTGGCAGGAGTCCCAGGGGTCAGCCTGCAAGTGCAGGGCTGCTCTGACTTGGCTCAATGTGCTGTAGAGGGGGCTGGCTGGGACAATGAGAGTCCTCAGTGTGGGGCTAGCGAGCAGGCAGCACCCTTTTGCTGACTCAGCATCTGCCCGTGAGGTGCTGTGGAGTAAAATACTCCATGCATGCAATGCTGTAGAGTCAGGGTAGTACTTGTATTTACATGCATTTACAAGTACTATCCCGCTGCGAAGTTTAATAGGGTCTATTAAACTGCAGTCTAATAGGGTTGACATGAGAAGTTTACTGCAGAGCTAATTACTCTACTCTGCAGTAAATATCTTGTGCAGATGTGCCCAAAAAGAGGTAGTTAGCCTTCTTATTCTTAAATCAGGCAAAAGGCAATACAGTCTACAAAACTGATTCCTCTTTGAGCCATTTTATCTCTAAGGTGCTATCTTACCCTGCCTTCTGTATTTTATTTTTGTTTATGTCAAGCCTTTCTCACAAAAGATGTGATTTCTTTTTTTAGTTACTTGATCCGACCTGATCCACTGGCCTATGTTTCAAATACCGCACCTAGCCGAAAAAATAGTTTCTGCAATACAGTGGGACAAGACACCAGGGAAGAAACACAACTTTGATATACTACTGACCACGCTGCTAACAGACATTTTTTATACAAGTATATTGTTTCCAGTATACTGTATGGTTTTTGAAATCTAATAAAAATGGAATGGGTTTATTTTTTTCATACCTTCTTGGGATAAAAAAAATGCTGATTTTCAAGAAGCAGGCACAATATTAAATTTTGTGTACTCTGAACTCTAGTGATTACTCAATTTTTAATCTGTTTATTATTTCGAAAATAGAACTTTGTCATGGAAGCAATCCTGAAAACTCATGTTAAATTTTAACTGAACTAATATGAGCAATGAGTTAAATGAAAAGAAGAGTATTTATTATGAAATATCAAATGCCTGTATATATTGATAGATACATGATGGCATATCTTACAATTGGAAATCTTTGCATTATGAAATGACTAAAAGCCCCAATCAGGAGTCTATATCAGAATCATAAAAGCCAGAATTCAGCCTTTAAGATCAGTTTTCATTTTCTCCTCTTTGGTCAATTACTTGAGAACAGATTGTTTTTATAGTCCCAATATATGGTCCTGCAGGATGTAGCAGATTATTAGTTCTGTCGAATTACTGATAGATTATTTTATATGAGACAAAGTACATCTGATAAGGGATCTGCTCTAAGGGATTATCAGCTCTGGGAAGATCAGTTGAATGTTTTAGTTCTTCTGAACTTCTGCCTCAACACATGCAAAAAGTGGACAAGTTCTAAGTGCATTGATGACAAGAACCCTCTTTCTACAGAGATGGGAATCATTTTAGTTCATAAGACTGTGAAGAAAGCATTCTAGACAAGTGCAAACGAATAAAGGTGTTATCTACATGAGTAAGCAGACGCGGAAAGGGCTAGGTTAGATATTAACACTTTTTATCTACCTGGACTGTTAACTTGGAATCTGAATAGAATTGTGCTGCTATTTTTAAAGTCCTGCTAACATATCTCAGATAACAAATGCCTCCATCTCTATGAAAGTCATAAGATCCAAATATCCAACTCAGTACATTTCCCTCAAAAACATAGTTTTGTGTATTTCAATATAAATTTATTCAGCATGTTGAAAATTAAAGATTTAAAGATTTAGCAGAAATGTAATATAAAAAAAATCAGCGAAGTATCACATTAAATAGTGGAGGATGCAAGACTAATTGCACTGTTCAGTTTTATATTTAAGACAAGGAAAGTTCTTAACTAGTGTATAATTATTTGAAGGTACTGCAGAATCTCTATTTTGCTGAGACTGATGTACCACAGAATATAGAGCCTGTGTTGCAGAATTTTTGTCAAGCTTCTTATGAAACAGAGCAGGCTTTGCATATGGTCTTCCAAAGTTACATTCTTGCTTTTGCATATCTTATGTAAGGGGGGGCAGGAGGGAAATGAATAGTAAATTGCCTGGGTGTCTTCAAATGAAGTCTCACCCGCAATGATTCATATAAAACAATTTAAAAAAATCAGCCATAAGGTCATTTGGCAATGCTTACAAGTCTGTGAATACCCTAAACTCTACATATAGAAAAATTGTTATATAATCTAGAAAAACATGTAATTATTTGTTTAGCATTTTCTATATTATTTGAAACAGCAACTCTATGGTTGTATGTGTCCTGAAAAATAAAATTGCAAAACTCTGTGTACCCTTATTTGAACATAATCTGTTAAATAGTAATCTGTCAGGTTAACGTCACACACACCTGATGGATGACAGGGCGTTTGTTAGGGTTTCAGTAATATTCCCAAGTTTTATACTAGCTATAAGCTTACTTCTTAGTAAAGTAAGTAATGTTTCCATATTATGAAAGTTTCTGTTACACCACAGCTAAAAACATTTTTCAGCACACATTCCCTTTAAATATGTACACCCACCCACCTATCCAATAAGTAAGGATTTCAGTTTTAAAAGTGAAATATATGCAGATTATCTGGGAATCATAATCTCTTTTTTTCAACATAATATATACAACTAATTTGTTTTTCAGAATGATCTTAATGGCTCTAATTAGGGTAATTTTGTTTCTTGTGTACATACAGGGTCATTTATATTAGAAAATTATTCATAGATAAAGCGGAAGAACAACTGTTTCAAAATGTAACATTTTTTTCTGTAATATGAAAGACATTTATTCATAAGCTCATTTTGCAGGTCAAATTATTTTCAAATTTTTTTTTAGTGTTAGTCTATGTTCTTGTTCAGATAGAAGTTATGATAAAATGATGTGTATGGCTCAAATATAGGAATTATTTTAGAGATATTATTCTATCACCTGATAGAATTTGCTGTCCGGCACAGTGTACCTAGGACCCACATTATGACTAGGGTCCCAGACTTCAAAAGGGCCAATTTCAGAGAGCTCAGGAGGCTAGTTGAGGAGGCGCTGCGGGACTGTAGGGTTG